>JAOUZG010033182.1:2608489-2618616 GCA_026289955.1 Argiope argentata
TTAATTTCAAATTTACTTAAATTTCAAATTGCAGTTTTTGATAGTTTTATTTCATTTTTTACTGTTTTTGACAACGAAGTATTGTCTAGTGTTTATCATGAGGTTTCATGGTGCATTAACAAGAGAATGATTAATTGTGTATTAAAATGTTTGGTTGGTTATTTTTTACACATTATACAATAAAGAGATCTTATATTCATTTTTGTTTCACATATTTTGGGGGAAAAAAGCTTTTGTGTAAATATTTCTCATACAAAATGCATACTTTTATGGATGTGATTTCAAAGATCGTTGTAAAAGAAATCATTCCTTTATTGTATAGAATTAGAAATAATCCTTAGTGAGTGGATTATTCAAAGCATAACCTTATTCATTTTATCATTCATTTTAAAATTATATTCATGCACATTCATTTTATATTTATATTCATTTTTATCGGGTTTTTGAATTCTGAAAAAAATATTTAAACTTTTTTTTCTAAAATGCATGCTTTAAATATAATTTTAAAGAATGGATGACGTAATATATTTATCCATTGCTCTGAAAGAAGATTCTTTTATAATTAAATTTCTCCATTTCCTGCATTGTTTAATATTTGCTACATTGTTAACAACTTTTAAGTGTGACAAATTTGGTAAAGATATTGTTTTCCCCTTCTGGACATTAGATAAAAATTAATTCCAGCCACCTGGAAACAGCGTCACTGTTGCTTATCGCGTCGTATTGTCGCTTTGTCAGAATATATATCTTTTTTTTCTTCTTCTTCTTTTCTTTAAAATTACCTTATAATTTCAAAACGTAGTAATTCTTTGTAGGAATTGGAAATCGTTTTTCAATTGTTATGCATAACACTGCATAAAACTTGCTTAAAAAATATATTTATTATTTTTATTTTGATGAGGTTCTAGCTGTTATAAATTAAACGTGTCCGATCTTTTGAACTTTTTGAAAAAAATTTAAACTTATTAAAACATTTTTTACTTCATATAATGGTAAAATTATTTCTCAAAATTAGGGAGAATTATTTATTTCCTGAAACAAAACAAAAAATGTATATATTTGCATAATTTTTTTTTTGGGGGGGGGAGGAATTTATTTCTTGTTCTACTTGTGTTTATGTATTTTTAAGAATTACTAAAACTGGTTTGATTTCCTAGTATCGAAAAAATAGCATTGTTAAAATATTTTATAACCCTTAATGAATTAAAATCTTAATTTTTTACTTTGCCATTAAAATATCACATTTCTTCATAGTAAAATATTGTGAATACTAAGTTTGCTTCTCGTAACCTCCAGAAAAATGAGGTTTTAAAAGTTTTTTATTAAAAAGTTTTTTTTATTAAAAGTTTTTTATTAAAAGTTATTTAAAAGTTTTTTATTAATAGTCTTATTATACTACACTATTCTGCAAGTTTACCGTAGAAGGGCTTGTACGTTTAACATTTTTACAATTTTTCTATGGGTTAAATTTCCTAATGCATTGTCATAAGGGAATGCATATATTCTTTTGTGTTCATAAAAATAAAGAAGAAAATAATTTGATTTTACAATAAAATAATAACTAAGTAAGACTTATAAGATGTAGAACTGTATTAAAATTCAAATTATAACAAATGGAATTATACAATAAGCGACAAGTTTAATAATCAATATCATTGCCTGGAATAAAATTTTAAATCAGTTAAAGAATCCCTAGTGTCCATCCAAATGTCATTTGAAAAGATTTTCAGAATATTTTATGAGCTTTCTTTTTTGCATAAAATCGCATAGTCTCCAGCGACTTCGTATTTTAACTTCATTTATTTTTTTCACATTAAGTCAGATAAATTATGTTTTGAGAACATTTTGAATTAAAATTTACGATAATACAATGAAGATTAATGAATCAAATATATTCACCAGTGGTTTAAAAAAGAGATTCTTAAAAATTATCAATTTGAAATTTAGTAAATAATAAAATAAAATTAGTTTCATAACAATTTTTTTTATTTAAAACTACAGCTTTTAATTCTTTAACCTCCAAGCCCTTTTCAAGAAGCCCTCCCTTTAACATCCAGACTTTCTCGGGTGTCTCTGGACGACATGGGCTCTTCCAAGCTGAGGGGCAGTTACTTCCTGGGGTCCGAAGTAATAAATCTGTCACAGTTTCCCTTTGAGCTATTGCTTTGCGGTTTTCCGAGAAGGACCGCAACCTTCGACCGGTTGAAATTTTCAACCGGTCGAAGTGTTCTAATGTGTTGATGCTTTTTAGCGTGAAACGTTTCGTTCATCGACTTTATGGGGTATTTTTTTTCATCGCCAAATATTTGACAATTTTTTTTTACAATATAATTTCGAAAATAGTTTTTAGAAAATTTATATTAGATTTCAAACCATTGAAATAAAAACTGGCATTAATGCCAATTTCAAAAACATTATAATTTTTTTTAATTGTCCCCGATAAACTTTTAAAATATTAATACAATATTGTATTGTCAAAACTAAATAATAATATAGATATTAGAAGGCAATTTCTTTTACATTATAATAGTATGCGACGTGTATATTGTAGAAATGAATGCAATTAGAATATTTTTTACATGGTTCAGATGTCAATTCAACTTAGTAACAGACGAGATAATGTTTTAAATCTTTATTTATTATTAAAATGAAAGCATACATTGAATTTTAAAAAAATGTGAAAACAAGCGCCTTTTGAAAGACACTTCAAAAATTTGTTCTTTTAACATTCAGTTGAGAATTCTTTTACTTTTTGCCGTCAGTATCAACTTTATTACTCTCATTGAATTCTTGAATATAAAACATTATTTTGAATTTTAAATGAATTTTTTACCTTCAATTAAATTTTTAAAAATGTTTTCATGTTTTGTTTCCGAAAGCTTATACATTCTTGTTTCTGCTTAAATAATCGAAAAGGAGTGTGAGATAAATATATATTTAAAAATATTTCTATCTTATCTATAAAAGCAATTCGATAAATCAAATAACATTTTTTAAACATTATTTAATACTGATATTAAAAATTGCTCAATAAATTTAGGGGAAAAAGTTACTCAGTGAAATAAATATCGCAAACACATTCCTTCAGTTTCTAGTCTGAGCATTTTACTTTAGTTTGTCATAAATATTACTTCTTTTGATATAAACCGTCATGATAAGTTTTTCAAGCATAATTTCGGATTTTAAAATGTTATTTAATTTTTCTTTAGTATTGTTAAGACAAGATCTAATTACAATGAAATAAAATGAATTTTAGAACAAACGTTCCATATTAAGTTTCCATAAATTTACGCATGAGTGTATCACGCACAAATTTTAATAAATTACTTTTCAATCATTGAAATAAAAGTTAGAACAAATATCTACAAAAAAAATTCCTTATTTTTCATAAAACTTAAAATGTCATTAAAACAATCGTTTGTCAATAGTTGATAAAATGACATATACTACTGCTTAATTTTTTGTTACATCAAAATAAAGCAGGAAATAGATGTGATAGTTTAAAACTTCATTTTACAATGAAGCAAGAAAAATAAATGAAATTCAAGAAAATGTAAAACATCAAAACAGCTAAAACATTATTTTTTGGGCAACCATCATCTTCGTTTAACAGATCACTGTCACTTCATCAATAACAGGTAAAATTGTTTTAATTTTAAAAAGTAAAATTGTTTTAATAAAAAATTACTCTGATAAAAAAAACGATTCACAATTTGTATAATAAAGAGTAGAAATTCACAACTGAAGAAAAATTTGCAGAATGACATTCGGGCAAGGAACGCACCATTTCTAAAGCTTATCTCACTCTAAGGAGGGGGAAAGTAAAATCTAATTTTTTTTTGGGGGGGAATGCTGTTTGAAAGATGTCGTTTGTCCCCGGCATTTAAACTTCTGACGACCGTTTCATAATAGATTTAGTAGCTAGAAATATGAAACGATTGTTCTCCACAGTAGCAAGAGTCTCTACCCGTTTTCTGAGAAAGTTACTATGTAAATAGGTCACAAAGTAAATGCAATAGTTTTTCTTTATAGTAGTATTAATATTTAAAACGAGCTTATAATGTTTACCCGAAGGAAAAAAATTACGTTTTGGAATGCTTACATATCATTCATCGTTAACAGAGAACATCTCTGTGGAAAACTTCTTTATAAGTAGCCATAAAATCTTACCAATTTTGAGATAGCAACACGTTGAAATAGAAACTTAAAGCCCTTTCAAAACACAACATTGTGCAAACAACCTATTTTGTGAGTCCCTCCCCACCTCTACCACCTTAAGGCACAGGGGAATCATCTGTGAAAAAGCCGCGCTCGCCAGTGATAAAACGAATCTCCTGCAGTGCGTAACACAGCAGCCGCTTTTAAAAGCCATCTCCCCTAAAACGCAAACAAACGCCCCAAACCGACTGACTTGGAGGTTTGGGGGTAAATTTCCAAAACGCCCGGCTGACATCGAGAGGGTTAAAGAAGCAATAAGCCGAAAACAAAATAAAACTGGAAATATCAGAAAGAGTCATAGAGAAAAAACCTATTCAATTCTCCGCATGTGTTCGGTAATTACCTATTTAAAAGAAAGATATTGATCTTTTTCTTCAGAAAGTTTTTCCCGGAAATGGAGTCCTGAAAGGAGGTAAAATGCGATGTGAACCCACGAAGTGGGCGAATGAAAGACAGACCTCCCAAGCACAAAACATTTACTAATTTTCAGTAAACCTTTTACCCACGCACCAATTTTAAACAATAGGAATTTTGAACATTGCTTTGTTTCATATTTAACACACTTTGAAAAACAAATGGAAAAGTATCTGAATGAATTTTCATTTTAAATAATACTTTTCTAATGCCTTCACATTTTAAATCTTAATTCTTATAGAAAAAACTAACATGTTTTAAAGAAAATTGATTTAAATTTTTTTATATTTTCATCTATATCATTTAAGAAGGCATCAGTTCCCCAAAAATGAAGTGTATTTAACCCGGCAGGAAGGGCGCGTTGAAAAGTAACACGAGAACGGGCATGGGGTGTCAGCACACCCCAAACATATTAAATGGCATAATTGTGAAATTTTTTAAAGATTTGAATTCCTAAGAAAATTTATGATAATTACACTCTTTTGCGAGAAAACGGATAACTAATACGTTAAATTATCGTAATTTTCAAAATTATTAATGAATAAATTAAAAGCTCTTACTGTTTTTGTCTCAGTTCGAAAAACGGAAATTTTCCCCTTTAGCACTTATTGATTTTTCTTTACAATTTTTACTATAATAAAAATTATACATTATTGTAAATTTAAATACTGATAATAATCAATTTTCTTAATAATTGCGGTGTACATGGATCTGAAACTTAAGATTTTTGTAGTTATTACATACAACTTCAATTTCTGAGTGTTCTCGACATATATTTTTGTCGCACCTGACACAAATGGTTTTCGATTTAATATCCTTGTTTCTTAGGCACTAATAGCATCGTCCGTCACTCAGCTTTCTTTATACCTTTTCCGATAAAGTGTGGTCGCAAACTTCCTCTAAAGAATCGCAGTCTTCTTCTAATTCAGACTGTTGATTGCTGAATATGTCATCATCATCTGAATCGTTTAATCCTTCTTCGATATTCTTTTCATCTGACGAAATCTCCTCTGACATCTCCTGAAGTCTGTTTATTTCTTGCCTATACCTCAAACATAGAAAAGACTGAACAGAACGACTGGAACAAGCCATGATTTCGCACTGAAAAATACTAACACGAGCGCGCGCACGGGGTGTCCGCACACCCCAAAATCCTTCTATATGACGAAAATGGAGTCTGAATTCGCCATTTTCAGACTCTATGAATGGGAAGTGACCTTAGAGGCAGGTACTGATGAACCAGACCATTTCGGTTTATAGAGATAGACAGCAGATGAATATTTTTGGGCGTGGGGTGTCGAAACACCCCGCGCCCGTCCTGCCGGGTTTATTTAAAAATTAATTTCAGTCTTTCTTCAAAACAATTTCTTTTGAGAATAATAATTTAGTGTGGAAATGTTTGTACTCATAAGACAGCTGAGAATTACACATACATACATGAGTGCCAGAACAAAAGGCATGACGTATTTAAATTAGTAATTTTGATTGATGTATATATATGTTTGTTTAATACCTGCGAAAGCTTTGCAATTTTTGCGCTAAATCTCTTAATTTTTTATATATGCTCTTAATCAATAACAAATTCTCAGAATGAAATAGTTCTATCTATTATAGTTAAAGAATTCACAATAGTTAATATTCAGAATCTATAATAGTTATTACTTGTGACCCAACAAAATCGATTACCTTCCTTTTTTTAGAGTAGTAATGTCAATTATTATTAATTTCGCGTTGAGAAGATATTAGTAAACTTCAAGCGTATTCCCCCCCTTCTCTCTTATTTAGAAACACAATTATCGTTAAAGAATATTCAGCAAATTTGATATTTGGCTCAGTAATTATGTTAAGGTATACATTTTTTTAAAAATCGGTAGAAATTGGCTCATTTTAAATCATTACATTATAAATTTTATTTTCATTATAAATTATTTTTAAGGTATTTTTATCGGCTATAAGTTTAAAATTTAACATTTCAAGCCATTCCATTTGCTCAAAATATTACTTTTTAATTCCTAAAAGTATATATTTTTTGAGAGACACAAACACGCATTTATCTATATCCTTCCTACGCAATACCGATTTTTTTAAACGCTTTCTGTGAAACATGGCTAAAAATGTTACAATAGGGATTTCTTAAAAACGCAGAATTTATTTGAATGTATAAGAATGTCAATTTGAAGGTATTTTAGTTTTTATAATCAATATTTTACATTTAAGGAAATTTATGGTTTTAAAAAAATAGTTTTTATCCATTTCTTTTACTAAAACTTTATCTGAAAACATAAAATATAATTTTACTAAAAATAATATGTAGACAATAGAATATAGAGTAAGCATGATTTATAATCGAAAGGCAGGTTGCACTCAGCAATTTATCATCTTTTACTTTCAGAAATTTCCATACGATTTTTTAACCCCTTCGTAAACATTGTCATGTCTAACACATGCATCGAATTATTTCAGTTTTGAGCCTGCAACTAAGTGAACATGATTAAGCATTTAAAAATGAAAAAAATCATCCAGAAATGCTTCAACATCTCAAATGCTCGTTATATTATTATATGAATGAAGATAACAATATATATTTAAGATAGTATGCGTCATCTAATTAAAATAACAATGTAAGTAAAACAAATTCGTATGTCAAGGGGTTAAAATCTTACGTTTAGATTGAATAAGACTCAGTATACATTACAGATATTTTCTTGGAATGGCGTTTTTGAAAATACAAGAGATTAAATTTTTGAGTCTAATGATATCAATTCTCTTTTATATACACTTAAAACACCTTGAAGAAGAAAGAAAGAAAAAAGGCAGAAGAAATATTATTTTAATTAATTTATTTATTTAAGTTCATTCCAATAAAAAATATTTTAAAGAAAATCAATTAAAGCAAAAAGAGTAAAAGAATATCTTAAATGGGAACATTATAAATTATTTCCCGATGAATTCTGAAATCCACGAAATTTTAACAAACGAAGCATTTTTTTTATCATATTGCCAACCATTATATTGATGATATCTAAACAAATTTATTGATATATACATGATGCAAGCCTTTACATTCTCTGTTATAAAATTTTAAAAAAAAGTATTTAAATTTGCATGAGTTTTTGTGCATCTTTCCCAAAATGTTTTTATAAATCAATGAAGAGAAATTTATCATTGGTAATTAATTTAAAATATTTCTTTTATTTTTAAAACAGCTTTAAAATAAGCCAGAATTCAATCTTTAAAAACTGGAAAATCCTTCAGAGCAGCGGAAATCTCATGATAAAAAGAAACAGAAAATTTAATTTTGCTAATATCAAATCTTTTCAATTTAGGAAATTTAGTAATTAGGGTATTTATATCCAGTTAAGAATGAATATAAATCCATTTGAAGTTTGTTTCAAGCATTGAATATCGGCAGAAACTTGTTTTAAAACACAAATTAATATTTTTCTTTGAAGATACATGCGGAAGAAATCTAGTTTTCGTAAAATGAGAACAGAGCTTTCAGTATAGCTTTCAGCGATGGGGAAAGTTGACTCTTTGTGAAATAGGAACCTCTCTGCGTGTGGTCAAAGGTTCCACCGCCAGCCACAACTATTTGTGGGAGATCTGTTCCAAGAAAGAGCATAAGTGGGTGAGAGACTTTCCCAATGCATGACTGAAATTGGCTTCGAGAGCGTCCATTGGACAGATCGTATCGATTGTTACTTTCTATCGTGATTCAAGACCTGAAATCGAAATATCAACCAATAAGAACGTGTCAGTGATTTGAATCACACCCATTTTTGAAAAGTATTGGTCACTGAGATTTGTGACTTTTTGATATTGCTTACGTAATAACCGTTTCTAAAATATTCGTCATCCCTACTACTGTTGGCGTAACAGTTAATTTTTCTGTTTTTTAACTACAATTTTAACTTTTTTCCAAAATGTTATGAAAATATTTTTTATTTTAAAATATTTTTAATTATTCTGTTACATATTGAAACTTAACCAAGAATAATAACAAGCATTTGAAGCATATTAAAAAAAAAAAGGCTCCGAACCCAATCGGATACCTTAAGACATTTTAAGTGTCCGCTGGCAAGTCGCGAAATGCAAGTATGGGATGACCTATCTCCTGAGATGGAAAGAAAGAAACCTGGGTTAGGCCCCTTGTACCAGCTACTTGATGAAGGAACCAGCCAGTACTGAAAATTAAAAAAAAATCAATTAGCATATTAATGATTCACCACATCTAATAAGTTTTGTATTGAGATTGTTTTGTAAATTCCAATTGCTTAGAAATGGAAAGGATAGGAATGATTTTCAACCCCTAACTTTTATTATTTTTAAATTTCTAGACTCCCAAAATTAAAAACGAGATTTAGCACGTTTATTTCTTAAGCATTAATGATATTCAAGTGTACCCTACGGAATCGTTATCTTCTATATGGGAGAAGACGTAATCTTATCAACAGCAGAACACCACTTGCTCTATGGAGAAGTAGGTGTGTTGATATCCCTCTGAAATTTTCATCGGATTTTTAATTATCTTCCTATTTAATAGCCTGCTGTGTCAATGGGGTATAAAAGCACTGTCAAAAGAATATTCTATAAAAATATTGGCAATTGTAGAATTTGTTTCTGTCAGTAAGTAATTGAAACCCTTACAAATTAGAAAATCTCCTGTCCCGATCTACATCATGCCTTCTGTACTTAAATATCATGTAAAGCAGGGTTGACTTAACTTGCATGCAAGATGTCAAAATTCAGAGCTGTCTGATTTCGAGAAAGGCGTAATTGTCGGGTATCATAGAAACATCCCGTCCTGAAGTGACATATCTAGTGACTTTAACATTTCAAAAGGGGCAGTGGCTTTTGTGATTAAGAAGTCAGTGATGATGGTAGTTGGAATATGCTTAGACACGTCAGATCCACGAAACAAAGAAATTTGGAAACATCGCGCCTAACCGATGGCGCACATACTTCGGGAGTTTCAACAAGAATTCTTGATTGTTGTTTCTATAATTACAATCCACAAGGAAGTATATACGTGTGGTTTCCATTGTCTTGCTGCTGTCCATAAACCTTTGATTACAATATTCAGCCACGCTGCTCGGCCGAAGTGATGCAAGGCACGTCGAAATCGGACCTTAAATCAGTGGAACAGGTTCTCTGGAATACTGAATCAAGGTCGGATCTATCAATTTACAAGTCAGAGGGTAGATTCTGGGTTTGGCTTATACATGAGAACACCTTTGTCAGAATTTATTGTAATTAAATTTAGCGGAGATAAAATTATTGAGGATATTTCTCGTTTCTGGGACCCTTGATCTTAGTTCATGGTAAGCTCAATGGATTGGATTATTATTTCCGTGATGACAACGCCACTTCCATGCTGAGGGGTCCATTATATATTGGTATGATGACAATAGGTTAAAATGACTTTACCGGGATTCCCTAAGTCCAGACTTGAATCCTATTAAATACATAAAACTATAATTCGATTCTCCAGAGAA
>JAOUZG010033182.1:2620382-2711756 GCA_026289955.1 Argiope argentata
TTGACAAATGGCTATGGTGGTGTTTCTGAAAAATTACATATATATATTTTTTTAATTTAACTGTTAAATCACAGAGAAAAAGAACCTATCCTTCTCTGTAGGTTGAATTTTATAAATATAAATTTTAAAAATAAATATTACTTTTAGATAAGTTAAAATTTTGAAGCTTACCAATAAAATTACATTTTTTTTTCTAAATTAGTAATTTTTGCTAAGAGACTTTCTTAAGTAAATGATTTTTATTTGAGACTTTGATGTTTTCAGTTTGCTCAGAAGAAAAAAACATGAAACTCAAATTTTTAATATATATAATAAATTTTGTTTACAATTGCAAATTATGAACTATAAAAGGTATATATACCATTTTTTAAAAATCTATGCAACCAGAACCAGTTATTTTATTTTAACTTATAGAAATCATTAAAGGATAAACAAATAAAATTATGCCTTTATAATTTTTATTTACACATTTAAAAATAGATAAAATACATATAATTATTTTTAAAAAGTATGATTAAATGGATGTTTCAGTGCTCTTACCTATTAAAAACAACAACTCAAAAGTTGTTAATCAACATTTCTTTTTTTAGACACAAAGAATATAAACATAGTATGACAAGAATGTCAAAAATGATTAAACCAATTTCATTCAACAGAAACAACCTGAATACTGAACAACATATTCTTTATCACCTATAAAAAACATAATATTGAGCAATACACTTTTAAAACAGAACATATCTGAAATGTATTTTAAAATTTTAAAGTTACATTGACAAAAATTACTCTGATCGAATTTAAGATAAAACATACAATACAGTAAATTTAATAAACTATAATAAGATCATGGTATATACAAATATAAAAGTAAAATAGGATATAAAGAGGAGTTGAAAGAATATGCTTTTATAGAATTTTATGATTCAAAATCAGTAGGTTAAAGAAGTAGAAAAAAAAGTGATACATTCATGTAACAAGGAAGTTAGAAATAAAAAAAATATAACAAACAAAAGTTGATTTTCAATGAAAAGACCTATATTTTTTAAAACAGAAATCACTGACATCCACAAAGTGTATACCGTGATATTATGATAATAATCCATTTCAGTTTAAATGAAGAAACTAACAACATTTCTTTCTAACTATAGCAACAGCAGCTTGACATAAATTTGACTTGAACCTATTACAAATAAACAAAGGTATTTAAAAAACTAGTAATAATGATCTCTGGAACCAACCCTTTTGCTCTTTAGTTATTAGATATGATTACATAGCAATAACAAAATAGTATGAATTACTACAAGGTAAAGAAAGCTTTGAGGTTCATACTCAAAAAGCAAAACCTCAAAATGCATTTTATTATAATGTCAAAAACTAAAAAACAAATACAAAAAATTATTTGATATTAATTAATGGTCTTTTAAAGTTATACAACGTGCAAGATATTGATATTATATAAGCACGTATAAAGAACAACCCTTACAAAATATTTATACATTATAATTTTTGAAATGGCCCTTTCTACTATAACCTTATATAAGATATATTGCAATTATCAATTCTCTCAGTGATATTAAACTGAGTATAGTCCTTTAAAAAGTTATTTTCAATTTATATCCTATTTTCTTTATTTTTTTTCAGTTCTCGTTCAATTTGAAAATTTTTATCTGTCATCACAAAATCATTCAGTTCCAATACATCCATCAGATAGCTTTTAACAAAAAAATTCCTTGTCAGATATGCTATCACAGTGTAATGGTGAAATGAAGTTGACAGCTCTTGAGGGTATTATGCCTATCATATATTTTAGAATATTTGCTTACTTATAAAAACTGGAAGTCATCTGCTGTTCTCTTGGATTGATAGGTTTCTATGCAGTCAATAATAAATCTGGAGTCTTTATTTTCAAAAATCAAATGGATTTTTAATTTTTTTTAAAAAAATTAAATGGACGCTTCAACATATTTAATTTTTGAAGATCTTCAAAATTAAAAGAAGAATAGAGAGAAAACCTTTTCTTTAGTGAAATTTGTTAATGCCCTCATTTTAATATTATTAACAATATTCTCAGGAATGAATATTTTTCACAGAATCTTGAAGCTCATTTTGAAATTTGTGGTTTATTTTAGAAAAAGTAGCATTGAAGTATGTAGCATTCAATTTACCAAATTAAGAGCACTTTTAATACAATACATCAATTATAAAAGTTGGTAACAATCAATACAAAATTGTATTTCCAGTAGTTGGAAAAGATCCATTTATTTAATAAATCTTGAACAAATTTATTCACCTCCACCCAAGTCAGCATTACAGCCACTAATTTTCTGTTAAGAGAAATAGTTTTTACAATAAAAGCTTGTTTACTTACATAAATTAAATTTAGATAAGATTTTGTAGGATAAATGTAATTTAATATTCATGTAAACATTTCAAAATCTTCTAAGCATATTCAAAATTATCAGAAAATTCCATCAAATGTCAATAAAGAAAATTAGAAATGCACTGAAGATTTTAATTGTCCCCATTTGTTTTTGACAGCAAATCACGTACCGATTTCTTTTCCTTTGAGAGGGTTTTCTAAAAAAAAAAAAAAAAAAAAAAAAAAAAAACACTGCTAGAACAGTTTTTGGAATTCAAAATTCTGTGAATATAAACACACTAAATGAATTCTTGAAGATAAACGGCGCATATCACAACTTCGAAAACAACAACCTTCTATTCCAATGCTAACAGCTAATGTCAGGATTGTTGAAAGGAGACTAAAAAAATGCATTTTATCATGGCAATAACTTGTGTTTCGCATTAAAGCATCACGCAGCACATTAGTCTTTCATCTTTTAACTTTAATAGGAAGAAAGAAAACAACACAAAATTACAGCCACAAATGTAAACAAAAAATCCGCTTCATACTTGGTGGAGGGCGTTAATGACAGAGTCATCGAGGAAAGCGTTGCGGATGAAGACTTAAATGCCATGCGCAGAAGTCACATGTCACGTACCTTTTACGTCACATGAATTGACCCCATTAAAAATAATGATATAATTTCAAAATAAGATTTAAAATAATACAAACGAAGGAAGAGACTTCTTAAAAAATGAATTTATTTGAAGTTAAAGGGAAAAGTTTACAAGCGGGAGTATTACGGGGAAATAGAAAATGGATTAAAACATGGTGATATGAAAGAAACAGAAAGTTAGGTAATTCCCTTTAGGATAACGTTAGAAATGTAAAAAAAAAAAAAAAAAATCATTATGTGACTGAAACCTCTTACCACATAGTTAACGAGCGCGAAATGTCTGTTTCATACGGATATTAGTAGGTCTCTATCTGAATATTTATTGACAGGTATTTCAAAAGCTCGACAGATGACGTTCATATGGAATACTGTAATAATTAAAATTATCGTCAGCTGGGAAGGGATCTACCTTTTACAATTATCGCTTTTAATCATGTACTAAAATCAGACAACTGTATCAAATGATGGTGAAATAAAATAATTCCATGAGATATCATGCAGAATCACTCTCCCCTGACAGAGTTGATATCTCAGCTCTTACAGAATGTTGAGAGCTAAATTACTTTAACACAAATTTACATTTTACTAACAAACCAGTTTCAGCTACAACCATAAATTTGATGATTTAGGAATGCTTATGCCATATCAACAAATATTACTGCTCTTAAAGATAATAAAATGAAAAGCTGTATACCTAATGTTCACAATTCCAAATCTAACATGAAGCACATAAAAATTCCAAAATATTTTATATTGTGACCTACTAAATATCTAATCACGAAAAATCATTTGAATAGGTTGATGAAAAATGATATGAAAATGCAATAATTGTTGTAAACGAATATAAGATAATTATTTGAAACCATCTTTACCATATAATAGCAATAAATTTCTCAAAAAAAACATGAGAAAGATTAAAACTAATGACTAATATTTAAAATTAAATTAGTATAAAAAAGTGCTTCATTGAATCAACTGAGATGATAGTAGAGTTTGATCTCTCGTGTTGACCAATTTTTTCACTTCATACCTATTTTTAGAGTCTCCTATAGCTATTATATATGGATCTAAGAACTTGTAGCGTCATCCTTATAAGCTACATAATATCCTTCGAGCTGAAGGGTCCCTTTTGCTCGATCGGTATGATACTTGGCTTCAGGCCCAAACGTCGCAGGTTCGTACCGCGACCTTCACTAGCCACATTGGTGACCTTGACAACGCAACCTTCCGCAAAGTCGTGGCGCTCTCTACCAGCCAACAAAGCCGTCGCTAACTCAACGCATCAAACCCGCCTCTTAAGCCGTTGCTAACTCGACGCACCAAATCGTTCGTCTCCCGTCCGACTCACTGGTAGGGGAGTACTGTAGCGTCAGCCTTATAAGCTACATAATATCCTTCGAGCTTAAGGGTCCCTTTTGCTCGATCGGTATGATACTCGGCTTCAGGCCCAAACGTCGCAGGTTCGTACCGCGACCTTCACTAGCCACAAACTTATTTCTTATCTTTAGTCCAGTGCTTTGAATTGCTACCAAATCACTATCTTTGTATATTAAAGATATTTTTCTACTTTTGTTGAACGTTTTTCGATTCTCAGATTCTATGCTCTTTTCGGCATTTTTCCTTAGAAATTCATGCTGTTCTTGTAATTCTTCAGTTATTTCTTCCCCATGTAGTACATAGCATAATATCATACAACATTGTGCGATATTATATGGTATTAAACAATATCCTACAATATTAAACAATATTTCAAATATTGCTCAATATTGTAAAATGTTTGTGTGCTACTAGGTCTAGAAGCAGGTCTTTGATTCGGATGTCTCCCATCTTTCGCATTTTTGTTCCGACTGAAAGTTCGAAAAGTGTCCATTTTGTTCTTCGCCTTAAAGTGGTGTTAAATATTCTTTGTAATCTATCGACATATTTGTAACATTTTGTTGAGTAGTTTAACGACAGCTTGGTAAAGGACAGGAATACAAAGTTCGGTGTATTTATTAAACCTGACCGTTTCCTCGAGGAGCACCTGCAGCTATTTGTAAATGTTGTGTGTTTTCTTAATGATATTCGTGATCCTAGTTTCTGTTTAATCCTGCAAAAGCTAATATGTTATCTTCCTTATTAGCTTTTGTTCCTTATATGTTTTCTACAGTACAGTAGTCGTTGAATAATTTTGAAGTAAACGCTGAATTTCTGCCAGCGATAATTCTTATGGGATTGTCAAAGGTTTTTCTGTCGTAGTTTTAACTTGTCCCCGGCACTTTCAACAGAAAAAGTTTTGATTGGATATAGCCAAGCAAATTTGGTAAAAACTCAGTATCCTTAAATCCTTTTTACAAACAAACTACATTTTCTGATTTTTTTTTAACCCGGCATTAATGCTGTGTTGCGGTTTCGAAACTATTCTCTTAACTGCAGCCGCAAGTTGCCGCATAAAAATATAATTTTAAAACTTAAATGCCTTTCATCTGACACTGACAGGTCACATTGAATTAAAGTTATTATTAATAATATAATAATTAAAGTTTGTGGTTGTTTTCTTCACACTGAATTGAATTATATGTTCTTTGCAATATATCGTGGCGAGATTTGACATTGTTTAAAAATAAACATGACTTGTCATCTTGAAGTAAAATCAGTAAGTGATTTATTTTTTTTCTTTCTAAATCTAATTAAAAAAAAACTTATTAAGAAAAATTGCTCATAATTATATAATTTTTAACAAATTATTAAATTTAGAGAAATTGTGGAGAGCTTCCTAAAATTTTTTATATGTTATTTGTCTTTTTTGTTAATTATCAAATCCCTGAAGAATGTTTCTTTTCTGTATTTTTAAATGAAATATATACAAAAGAAAAGGAGTTCTTTGAATATATTGTTTATTGTATATTCATTCGACCATAATAGAAGTCTTTTATTATTTTTAGTGCATTATACAATTTAATATTGAATATTTTGTTGAATATGCTATTCATAATTTTTTCATATCTGTTTTTGAAATTTTTTGAATGTAACAAATAAAAAAATTGAAACTTTTAATTATAACTACTTCCAAAAATAATCTTTCAGTAATAATTCATTTTTTTTCATACAATTTTAAAGTTTATTTAAAAAAGGGTGCATTAAAAAAAAGAGCAATGAGCATATTTAAAATATGCGGTTTTATGTAATATAATTGTTTTGGTTTATAAATTCTGGATTAGGAAAGAATATGCATATAAATGAGGGAATTCTTAGTAATTGTTTTATTCTAATTTGATCAATATCTTTAATAATTCATGCTTTTTAAAAAATTTAGTAACAATTTTCCATTGTAGTATATACATATATATTAGCCTATTTAGTGATGTAAAATTTATTTTCAATGTTGTTTGCATGCTTTATTCTCCCTTTCTACTTATTATGGGTTTGACAAAATTTTTTTTATGAAAAGCAAAAAGAAATTAAATTTTTTTTAATTGTATGAGAATTATGCAATTCTTAATAATGAAATAGCTCTTTTTTCTTTAAACTGTGTGGGAATTTAATATGATAGAATGCTTGATACGAAACATGCTATTAGAAAGCTATTTAGACTGCTTGATATAAAACATGTTATAGGAATGTATTTGAACATTAAATAATATATTTGAATTTTAATGTGGAAATTAATTAGTAATAAAAATATTAATTTCATTATCTTATTATTTTCTTTTGATGACAAGAATTTGAATAAAAAAAGTTACACCAGTTTTGATACCTTATTTTCTGATTTTTTATTACAGAAATTTGGACATCAGAAAAAAATCAGTGATACGACAGAATTCAAAGAGTTGACCAAAAAAGATGCTGAAATACAGCTGTCTCATGAGTTAGAGAAATTGCTTTTGACTGCAACAACTGAAAAAGATGTAAGCTTTGAAGATGATTCTGCTGATATACTCTTATAATATTTAAGAATAAATATATCATATATTGTTTTCAGTTTATCAATTTCTTAAAAAGTAGCTTTGTAGAAATTTTTGTATACATTCAGTTAAGTTTAATATATTTTCTCATACATTTCGATCTTTTTTTTTTTTTCTGGTTCAACCATGTATAAAATTTGAAAATAATTTATATGTGTTAATATCTAAGTGCACAATAGAATTTTCTTTTAATAATTATAATTTAAACAATAAAGCTTTTTAGTCTTTTTAAAAATAATTTTTTTCTTCTGTGCATGTTTAGTACTTAATATTTTGAATTTATTTAAAACTGACATTCTTCAGGAAATAGTTTATTCCTGAATGATGCAAATGGCTTTTCAGTGAACTCAAATTCATTAGCAAGCTTATTGCTATTTTTTATTTTTATTAAATACTGCAGTTGTTGAAACATTGGCCTAAGTCAGATTTTCTGAGTCCTTTAATTGGTCATATCAGCTTTTTTCATTCTTATATTAATCAAAATACCTTATTTATTGACTACCTTTAACAATATTTAGTTCACTCTCAGTACTAATTGTCTTTTGTTTCAATCAAAACCTTTAATTATAATTTGATGCTCATGATTCCCTCTACAAAATATATTTAAATTGCTTTTTGTGAGAACTTTTAAAGTTGTGTTATTTTAATAGGTTTCCCTCTATTTTTATACTACGATGACTTTTTTGATGAAATAGAGCCCCTTGGCACCTTAAAAAATACAACTGCATAGGCAATCTATGCTGTGATTATTAGTTGTCTCTTAGAGTACTGTATTTTCAGACCTATTGTTCTTGTAAACTATGCAGATAATAATAATAATAATTAGTCACTATGTATGAAATTGTTTGTATTCTCTGTTGTAAAATTCAATTTCTAGTATAAAATTATCTTAGTTTTCAACTGGGGGAAATATTTGATAAAACATTAAAATCAGTTTGAATTTCAACGTTTTTGGTATATGTGTACCGACAATATTTAATTTTAAAAAAAATCAAAGTTCAAGAAAAAATGCTCAACAACTAAACCGATATAAATATTGTTTGCTTAAAGTAATGCATAAAAATTGGTGGAAGTAATCATATAAAGGTTGTCAGCATTTAATTTAATTTTTATTTGATTAAAATTCTAATTATTTTAAAACAGTTCTCTCAGATGCACATTATTTCTCTTCAGTGTATATTTGTATATTTAGAGCTCTTAGTTAAATGAAATCAAATTTTGATTGTTTGGTGAAAAAATTCAAGTTGATTAGTGAGATCTATAATGTCAAAATGATTAAAAGGTTAAACTATAGGCTCTGAAAATTTAACCCTTAGTACATTGACTATTATGGAATTGTGATTTAAGATTTTTTGTTATGGTGGGTAAAGAAACATCCATTTTGTTAAGTTCTACGAAAATGAAATTTAGCTTGAAGTAAATATCTTTTATTTACGCCCCTATAATATAGGCCTGTAGTTTGATAGACTTTTAATTGTTTTTTGAAACATTTTCAAAAAGATTTTCACTTTCAACTGTAGCTATGATCATTTGGCTGTTTATTTCTGCTTTATAATGGTTGTACAATTAAATGGTTCTGAAAAAATTATATAATTACTTTGAATTAGCTCAGATATTAGTAAATATTTTATGCATTTAATAAATATTTTATCTTTAAAGATCTTTTTGACAATCATCATTTATATTGAATGCTTCAATTTTAGTGCAATAGCATTTTTGGAACCAGTAAATATAATTTAAAAACATTTATTCTTACATATACATTAACATAAAATAGGTAATCTATATAAAGAATACACTGTTATTAGAAATATCATTTTTGAAAGAAATTTTCTCAATACTTCACTGAAAAAAAATCATTGACGGTTTTTGTGTAATAATTTATTTGCTGTTAGATTCCTGACAGTCTTTATATAAATAGGATATAATTGTCAAGTTTTATATGCTTGCATGTACATTCTCTTTTAGCTTTTTTGTTCTGAGAATAGTCCTTAATAATGAAATGAAAAATTACAAAACCACCTTTTCTTTTGGCTTAAAATACTGCCAAGGTATCTCTCAAAAATTCTGTTGTTTATAACAATTCTCTTCTTTAAATAGATTGCATTTTTTATGTATGTGTCTACCAGAGACAATGCAAGGACAGTGAAAAGGGATTTGTAATGTTAAGGAATTAAAATAATTCAGCTCTGATGAAATAGGAAATATATAGGCTCATATTTTTCAATGGCATTGTGAAATAAGCTTCTCTTTTTAATTCTTCATTTAAGCCCATTGGCATTGAAATTTGCTCATTATTGTCTAAATATGCATAATGTTGATAATACTGAACTGTAATAGCAACAAATTGATGTTAACTTCTAAAATTCTGATATAAAGATATTTTTATCTTATACATTTGATAACACCCAATGATTATTCTTTTGATAATCATACTTTTTTCTCTTAAAGAGATAAAAAAGATTTATGGTGTTCCATAAATTCAATTTGTTGACTACAATAGCAATACATACATTGATAAAAATAAGAAATATTATAAAACACATTTACTTTTTATTAAGCATTTAATTAAAATGGAAAGTGCCTACTTATATATTTCACAATTATTTCCTTTTTCTCCCCTCAATCAAAGAATATTTGGAGCATAAATTTAATCAATTTAAATAAATGATTGTTACTGTGTTTGATTTACCTTCTATTTGATTGCCTTCTGAATCACCCAGTTAATGAATTTCCTGTTTCTATTTTGTACAGTGAATCAGGTTCATAAATTAAATATAAAATAACCAGATCAATAATTAATAAGTGTATTTTTTATACTTCGTCCTGTTGAGGTTATTTTTCTTATCTGATTCATTGATTTGTCAGATTATATTTCTATTCAAAATATATGACAAAGAAGATTTTGATGCAAACATCCATGTAAGATTAGTTTGTACATAACTGAGTATATTAAAACCTTTATATGAAATTAATTTTGCAAGTTTGTACTATTACAATTTTAAAAACTTGCCTCAGTAACTTACAGTACAACTGTAAAAAAATTTGTTACAGTTTTTTTTTATCAAAATGATTATTGTCAGGTGTAATTTTTTAGATTTGTTTCATATAACATTAATTTAAATCCAAGAATTTAATTCATGTACTTTTTTAAATATATTATTTATACGCAAATTAGTGAATATACTTTTAAAGCATGAATGTGCCAAATGCAAGTAATTGCATTGTACTATATATGTAGGGTATTTTTAAAACGAATAAGTTTACTGCATATGATAGGCATACATATTGCTGATTTTGTTTATGTTTGTAAAGTAGTATTTTAAGCTAACATTATATTAAGTCTCAATAGTATAGAAATTAGTTACTTCTTAAATATACATTTATAATTCCAAAACATGACATATTAAGTAATTTACATTTCAGTTTTGGGATTCCTTCTTAATTTGAACCTTATTAATTTGTGATTCCACTTTTTAAACAGAATTTAAAATGTTGAAACATTTGCATATAATTGTGAAGCTTTTAATTTTTTTCCTTCCTTCAGAGATATGAACATGAATTTTCTGGTTACAAAAAGTTGTTTCAGCAATTTCTTCAAGGAACAGGTCCATCATTACAATGGGATAAGATTGAACCTTTGCCTGCTGAAGCTGTGAGTACTTTTTTGTGTGTGTATAAAGTCGAAATATATCAATATTGGGAATCTAAAATTATTTAAGCTACCCTCCCATAACATACACAATTTAATTAATACAAGAAAAATCAATAACATGATCTAAATTTCTTAATATGATGATCATCATTGTAATACATAAATGAACTCATTTATAAAAACAAACTAACTTATTAGGATAGAATTATTTAATTGGATTGTTTTTCTTTGGCATAAAATATAATCTTTATGACTTAAATTAAGATAAAATTGATTTCATTGTAGCCATTTATTTAATATGCTTAGAAAGGTTATTTCAACGTTTGGTTTCATCAGCTATGCTTAGGCAATAGTTATGAGTAGTTCATCCATTGTGATAAGATTCTATATTTAAATAATAATTCATAACTTCTATATTTGATCAATATTTTATAGAATTCTATATTTGAATTCATTAAAACAGTGATAATTATTTATATTATTTTGATGTATTTTATTAATTCTCCATCAAATAGTGACTAAAAATGTTTTGACATGCAGGTTATTTGCATTATTTTATCATATTTACACTTTCATTAGTAATATTTCCCAATTTGTTTCAATACTTTTTATTCTCCTCATGTTTTCTGAGCACTTTTATCGATATTATTAAATTGTACTTTTTACCAATAAATTAGACTTTTTATTGGCATATGTCCTTGAGAAGCTAAAAAAAAAGGTGATATTATATTGAAATATTTTTGGATTATTATGTTTATGTGAGAATGAAATAAGAATACATTTAATAATTGTTTTAATCTCAATAGTAAATTTTTTTCATTATACTGGTAATTAAAAGAAATAACATTAAAAAGAAAATGCTTTTGTGTCATATGCTTCTGTGTCTAGTAATAGTTTTTTTTAATGCAATAAAAAATTAGGTTTTTATTGTTTAGTATTAATTGTTATAACTTAAGTGAATTGGAATATCCTAAAAAGAAGTCATGGAATGGCAAAAATGTTTCTTTATACTTATATGCCCCTGAATTCCTAAAATTAACTGTCAAATTTAAATGTTGTCTAGATGATTTACCAAACTTTAGAAAACTGTTGCAAGCTCTTGTTTTTAAAAAAATGTTTTTTTTTTTTAATTTGAAATTCTAATTTTAGGTGTTTTTGAATGATTAGATTTTAGATGTTTTTTGAATGTAAATTTCTTACTTCTTGATGTTTATTCTTTTGAAATGTAATAAAAGCAACTAAATTTGTTGATGGAATATTAATTGGTTTTTTTAATAGAATACCTTTATATTTTGCAACATTCATTTATGATCTTCTCTGGATATGTTTGTAATCTTTCTAGTAATTTTTTTGTGGTATGATTAAGGCATAGATATTTATTTATCTAAACAAAAATTGGTAGAAAATTTATTGAATATCTTTTTAATTGAGATAACATGCTAATTTATTTTATCTAGTGGATCTATAAGATTTAGACTTAGTGTATATAGTCTAGATTTGTATTTTATATACAAGAGTATGCATTTATGCTGTGAGCTTTATGAAAGATTATGCTCTAGAAACAAACACCTTTAATGTTATCTGATTTCATTTAACTTGTTGCTTTTATTTTAACATTATTTACCCAAAAATATGTATTTCCTATGAAATGTTTTTCAGATTAAAAACTATGCAAGTCTTGCCGAACCTACTCCTGATTTAATAAGAGATATGCTTAACAAGCTAGTTGTCATCAAATTAAATGGTGGGCTTGGAACAAGCATGGGTTGTACTGGTCCAAAATCAATTATTCCTGTTAGAAATGATCTCACATTTTTGGATCTGACTGTTCAGCAAATTGAAGTATGAAAATGTGCTTAAAATTTTGTTTTGTGATCACTGATTTATTAGTAAAATTTATAGACAATTTAATTGTTATTTTGTATTATATGAATACCAAAACAGAAGTTTTTGCAAATAATATCTATTATTAGTACACATGATTATATTAAGTCCTCTAATAATAATAATAACAATAAAATCCAATTTCTGTCATTGTTTCAAAATAATTTTGTTGATAAAATTCAATTGGTTTATCAGAAATACAAGACATTGTGAAGTCTTACTTAAGTATTATATAATATGAATTATCAACAACATTGTAGTGTTTTAATATTAAATTTCATTTGAATTGATTAACATTTTTTTTTACTGTTATGATTATGATCTAAACTGTGGATTTTATTTTAAACTTTACTATCATTAAAAAAAATTTAAGTCTGTATTTAAATACAAAAGACATTTTAATTTTTTTAAAAAATGAAATTATATAAAACATTGTTGTAGAATAGCATTTTATTACAAATAAATTTATGAATTTCCAATAAAAAATATTGTTTAAACAGCATTTTTTAAAAACTTGTTCCAGAAATTTCACACACACACACACACACACACACACACATATATATATATAATTTAGATCAATTTTATTTTATAGCACTTGAATAATACATATGATGCTGATGTACCATTGGTTCTAATGAATTCTTTCAATACTGATGAAGATACCCAAAAGGTTTTAAGAAAATACAGGGGATTTCGAATAAAAATTCACACTTTTACACAGAGCAAGTAGGTAAACATATTCTATTAATTTCTTTAAAAAATTTGTTAATGTAATATGTTTATATATTTCATGCCAGTTATACATAAAACTTTTATTTAATATTAAAAGTAGAATAGGTGCATGCATGTGGCCTCTATTTCATTATTTCTTCAGATAGCTATATAATTGACTGCAACTTTTTGATTTATTTACTTACAATATATTTTCTGTTTTTAATAATCAAATTTTCATACATGTAATCATGTTCTTCTTAACTATTAAAATTTGAATATAAATGAAAGCCATTTTATTGTGTGGTTATGTTTCACATATCCTCTTATTCATTTCAAACAAATTTTGGATAGTTATTTCATACAAAGAATGAACACTATTAACTTTTCAAAGAGCAAAATTTAATTATTTAATTTTTTAGAAATTAACAGAAATTTTGATCCTCTCCATTGATTTGAGAGGCAAACCATTGCCTAAAAATAATATTTATTCCCTCTTAAAATTCAAATTACTATCTTTTAAATACACTTATTTCATTCCCATACAAAATATTCTTGTAATTGTTGAGGTTTTAAAATTAATTATAATTGCAATAATAAAATTCAAATAATTAAGTTGCTTTCACTTTTTAACTCGTCTAATTGATATATCATAATTCTTTGTCAAACCAAACTCCCTGAAAAATAAGATGCATTTTAGTTGATACTTCTGTTAAATCTTTTCATTTTTTTCTTTCATTGCATATACTGTTTTTTAAATTTGGTTTTATTTATTTAATGTGGGTACACTACAGAGATTGACTCCATTTACAAGGTGCTTAGATCAAAAACACGCAAGAAATATAAGCAGCAAAGCAAATTAAAGCATACATAGAAAACAAAACAATTAAGAATACAAAATTACAAAGTTCTAAACCATATATAAATAAAAAAAATATAAACAGCTAGAAAGGGCCAAAAAGCAAAAGATGTTCAGTTTGTTTATTCATATAATTTTCATTTAAACTATACTATTAGAGGCCAATTAACATGCAAGATTTGAAAGCTAATTTTAAAAATAATAAATTTAACAAAAAATTGTTTGTTTAGAAATTTAATGACAAATTTTATACAATGGATTTTTGTAATGAAATTATTATCCCTAGTAACATAAGGTACATAAACTAAGCACAGACAAATGCAAACTATATGTATTTAATTTACAAATATATGATGTAAATTAAATACATATATTAAATACATCTTTTACAAATACATGATGCATACAGTCATTGTCTTTCTTTTTAATTTACAATCTTCTGAATAATTTTAAAAATTAATTTTGATACTATCATCTTTTATTGTAGAAGATGGTTTATTTTATCTTTCATAAAATATCTCAAACAAGAGGGCGAATTTTATCTCTATTTTTTCATTAAAATTATATTTTTGGTATTTGTTTGAATTTTATAAACCTTAACAGCATTAAATTTAATGTTTATAACTTTATATAAAATGGTATAAGGTATCGTAGAATGTAAATTATTACATTTTTGAGAAATTATTACACTTTCATGTGGCTTATGATTTTTGCTTTTCTTTGCCGGGAAAGAACTCAAGAAATGAGTTAAAGCCCATTTTTTGTATTATAATGCACCATCTTAATCTTTTAGGTATCCTAGGATTAATAAAGAGAGTTTGATGCCCATTGCTTATTCACTTGATGATGAAGACCCTGAAGCGTGAGTTACAAAATTAGTATATATCTCAGTTTGCTTTAGATTGTTGGATTAGCACTTACATAGAAAATAATTGTATATATTTAAAGCAATAAAGTGTTCTGAGTAATTACATTTATTGCATTCAAACAGGAAAATAAATTAATTCAAATAATTCATATTTGTGTATCTTGCATTACACGATAAATTGTTTAAAACATCTAAATCAAAATTGTATAAAATTGAATTATATATATTATTTAAACATGGTATATATACATGAAATTTTTTTAATATACTGGTAAAGAACACTAAAGGAAAACTGAGAGTTCTAATTTAGAAGAAATAGTTACATCTTTTTTCAGTGAGGATAGGATGGAATTGAATTTTTAGATGCTCTTTAATGAGAAGAAGAATTTCTAAATGTTGGAACAAATTCTTGTGAAGCTGTCAAGAAAAGGAGAAAGGATGCCAAAACATCTCACTGCACAAAAAAAAAAAAAATAAAAAAAAAAAAAGCAAACTGCATATTGTAACTCTATAAAAGTGAATTTACATTTAATTGTACTGAAAAATACAGCATAAAAGCAATATATAAATATATATATTAGCAAAATGATTAGGAGATTCATCAAATTCATTTCCAAATGAAATTGATGAAGCATTTTTTCAACTATAATTGCTATTTTAAAATTGTCATTCAAATCTATGGCAGGCACAAGCTCTTTGAAAAGAACTTGAAGAGAGAATCAAAATTTCACATATATGACAAGTTTGCATTTAGAAAAAAATTCAACGAAAAGGAAAATTCCTTCTTTAAATTAATGTAAAAACTGCAATGTTGGATTATATATTAATCTAAGTTTTAAATTTATCACATCCTAAATATTTTAAAATAAATTAGCATTGTTTGTAAATACTAAATTGTAGATTTATTTCCTTTCCAAATTGCTGTTAAATTTTCAATACATGACAAAACTATAGCAAAAGTAAAGTACAAGAAGAATGTATTTTGTGTAATCTGCTGTCCTTTGACAAAATTTAACACAAATTGGAAATTTTACAATTCTTTTTGTGCATTTTATTTTAATGAGATATTTTTGCATGCCTTTAGCTGTAGATATAAGAAAGCTATAGATATAAGCTGTAGATGTATAGATGTAGTTATAGATATAAGGAAAAATTAGCCAAGAGAACCACATAGTTTTGTATGGCTTGCCCTGGTTGTCCTCAAGGGATTTTCATTGCCATATAAAAATCCATTTCCTCGTCATAGGGCAGCTGAAATATTTTCTTTGAATTTTTAATTATATAACCTATTGAAAAAGCTCTTTGAATTTTAAAGTGGTGTGGCCTATTGAAAAAGCACTGTAACAATTTTTTTAGCATCTAATGTTGTTCATATTAAAAAATATTGTACGTAGTTTATATTATAGATTATTTCAAGATAGATGCCAGCATTTGTTTTTCCCTTAAAAATATTACAAATTTTATTTTCTGTTGACTTCATATAATTATTGTAAAGATTTGTGTTTAAACATTCATTTTGTTGTTATCAATGCTATACTGTTATGTGTAAATAAACATTTATTGACTGAATAATATTTATTATTAAAAATAACAGATGGTATCCACCTGGTCATGGTGACTTTTATGGAACATTCTGTAAATCAGGACTCTGTGAAATGTTTCTCAAAGAAGGTCGGGAATTCTGCTTTATTTCAAACATAGATAATCTTGGAGCAACTGTGGATATTAGTATCCTTTAAATTTATAATTTGGAAGCTTATTAATGAATAATTTCATGTCGATGTGTAATAAAAGATAATAAAATGTGTAACTTAAAAAGTTAAAAAAAATTTCTTAACTCTCCATAAATATCTTAAACTCTTTGATAAATCCTGCTAAGAAGCCATCACCTGAATTTGTGATGGAAGTGACAGATAAAACAAATGCAGATGTTAAGGTTTGTATTCCTTTTTTTTAAAAAAATTGGAAATTATTACAATCTATATATTTAAACTAATGAGGGGAAAAAAGTTTGTTCTCTGACATAAACCATTGGTGTAATTTTGTTATGTTTTAAAATTTCATCCTGTAACTTAAGTCATCTATGTTTCCTGCTCCCCATCTCCCTATTCTTAATAGCAATCTCAAGAACATTATTTCACTTTACATTTTATATTGGAAATAAAAAACAACATAAGTTTCCTATCCTGAATCATTATACTGATTTTATAAATTTTTATTTTATATGAAGGCTAACAATACTTGAGTATATCATCTGTGAGTATTTGTGTGTACAATCCTCTAGTTTTAAAATAAATGTCAAATATATTATTTCATTTCACCTTTTCTACAGAAAAAAAACTATATAAACTTCCCCAAGGCAAATAATTGTATCAAATACTTTAATTTTTATTTCATATGAAGCCTTAGGACATGTAGATGTGTTATTGAAGGTTGTCTATAGCATCCCTTCTATTTTCAAAATTTATTACAGAATGAAACTTTAAGAGTTCCCATTCTCAACAATCAGATTGATCTTGGCAATTTTAATCTCCAATTAATTCTACATCTTTGCTAATAGAGCCCATCTATTGAAATGCTCAATTTTTACCATGCTTGTATAATTTTGAATATTTCTTTCTTTTAGTTTAGGTATTCATGTCAGATATTGTTGGTAAATAGCTAGTCACCCATGATAGCTTGTGTAAATCTTTTTTAAAAAAGTCCAACTATGGGTCTTCTTTATTAAAAATATTTCTGCTTTTAATTTATAAAAATTATTTGATTGCTTTTATAATTTTGTAATTTAGAACTAATATAAAAGGTTTCTTCACTGTTTAAACAAAATATTGAAATTAAAAAAAATTTGTGATAAAAATGCTTAAATTAATCCTTTATAACAATTTCAAAAATATTTGAGACATAAATCTATATATTTTTATATAATGAAAATTTATAACATTAACAATAAAGACTATGCCTTTATTACAAGAAGAAATTTCTGAAAAAAAAAAGCTTTTATTGATTTTTATTGGTAGGAATAATCCTGTATTTTTTCTGGTATATTATTTTTCTTTTTTAATATAAGGCATTGTTCAGAATTTCTTTCTGGAACATATTTAATGTTAGTCATGCTAGGAAATTATGCAAAGAATACTGTGATAATGCTATGAATAAATATATTTGCAATTCATTATTTTCTTGAAAAATAAGTATTTTTTTGGCATCTGCAGAGAACAACATATCAAGCTATAAAATGCTATATTAAAGTATAGCAAAAAATTATTTTATCTGATTTTAAGTCTTGAGTCAATCACTGATCACCAATAATGTAATATTTGTAAATGAGATTTTGATGGTTTCATTTTTAATTTAATTTAGAGACTTATAATTGTCAAAACTTTTCAATCTTCATTTATGTTTGTGATATGATGTATTAAAACTAAAACAATATGTTTATTTGCCCACATAATTTACGGTTCTTAACAAAACACATTGTAGTTCTGAATTATAGCAAATATCTGTTGTAATGGATTATAATTCGAAAAAATATGTACTTTTAAAAATTTATTGATGAATCATTGATTTCAAAATTTTTTTAATGGTAATGTTAACTTTCACTGATTTTTCATTCCTTATAACATTATAAATAATTTGGTTTTTAAATTGCTTTTAGGGTGGAACATTAATTCAATATGAAGGAAAATTACGGTTGCTTGAAATAGCTCAAGTGCCGAAAGATCATGTATGTTTCTTTGTATCATTCTTAAATAGTATTATCTTACATTGAAATATTTTATGCTTTCATAATTGATTTACTATGTATAGTTTTTTTTACATTTGATTTTTTTTAGGTTGATGAATTCAAAAGTGTGAAAAAATTCAAGTAAGGATTTATTTAATAATATAACATTATTTAATTAAAGGATTTCTTTTTAAAAATTGATTTCATATTTCTATATATTATAAAAACTGCTTATGAACTGTGTTTTAAAATGCAAGATGTAATTTTATTGGTATTTTAGTATTCCATTTAGTACATTGATACATTTCTATTTTTTTTTTTTATGTAAACTGAACTTGATTTTGTTTTCTTCCTTTTTTATAAATAACTATTATTTTAAACTTTTATTGTTAAGTAATAATTTTACTTGCTTGCTTTTGACATTTTTTGTATCCAAAAAATATGTAAAATTAAGAAAACAGACTTTTAATTGTTCTAATAAAAAATATTAGTTTATTATTTCTAAAATCATATTCATTTGAAATCATAAAATAGAAGATTCAAATTATATGCAATTATTTACATATATTTTTAATAACATATTTTTTGGGGGGAAATGATAATTAATCTTGACTTTATAAGTTATGCATCGTTTTCATCTTAAAATACCATTTATTGCATACTTTGGTTTACCAATGTTATTTGGAAGTATTTAATAAATCGTTAAGTGAAGCTATAATTATAGAGTACATAATGGTATCATTTGAGATAAATTAAAATGAAGTAAATTAAATTGTATTAAATTAAATCAATTTTAAAAGAAAGGTAAATTTTATGAATTTAATAAATTTTTTTAATTTTCAGGACTTTTTGAAATTTACAAATCTAAATGAATCGCAAATAAAGCACTAATGTCATTTTTATTTATTTAGTTTAAAAAATAGAATTAAAAAAATAAATATACATCTATCATACTTGAATGAAATGATGCATTAATTATTACTTCGTACTCTACATTAACAGTATTTTTAAAAAATTTCTATTTATTTAAGATGATTTTTTTTTTTGTTTTCAAATGGAAAAAAATCGAAACTAATATTTATGAAGATTTTTTTTTTGTAAACATACAAGTAGAATATATTTCTGTAATCTATTTCTCTGCTTTTTGAACAGTCATATTTTATAAAATTATATACATATTTTAAACAGAAAAAATATTATTTAATATTATATGTCTTCATAAATGGATGTTTTTACCAAAGTTGTCATGCACAGAAATGTTATGATTCCAACATTTTTGAAGTTAGACAAGTTAGATTAACATGTGCAAGTATTTGTATACCAGCTGTTTTTTTAAAAAAATATTTTGTTGACTGGTTTTATCATTATACTGATTTTTTATTTAAATTATTTACTACTATTTTATAAACTTTTTATTTTAATTCAAGATTAGATTAGACTTTTCTATTACATTCATATAATTTTGCTTTTATCTATATGAATTTATCTCCAAGATGAGACTTTAGTAAATTTTGTAGCGAACAGTTAATCTGTTGTGAACCTAAAAAAATTGTTCATCTTTTTAAAAAGTTATATCTATTATAGTTTTCTGTTCTGATATCTCTGTAATTTTAATTATTTCTTTTAGAATATTTAATACAAATAATTTATGGATTAAATTGGAAAGTATATCAAAACTTGTGAGTTCAGGAGGACTAGATATGGAGATTATTGTAAATCCAAAAGTGAGTTTTGAACTATTTTAAATGTTGATAATGTTTAAATTTTTAAAAAATATTTATAATAAAAAATACAAATTGCTAATTGAATAAGATACGATTCTCATTTTTTTTCATAGCACCTTGATAGTGGAATCAATGTAATTCAATTAGAAACTGCAGCAGGTGCTGCCATGAAGGCCTTTACCGGTGCTATTGGTAAGTTTGTTAAAGGAAATTGAATCTGAAGTTTATTGTGGAATATATAGTTTGTTTCATGTTACTGAAATTTCATATTTCAAACAAGCTAGTTTTAGTTGTGTAAATTTGTCCCTTTGCATATGATTTATTAAAGAATTTCCATAAAATGATATTGTATTAAATTTTTTTAGCATACTTAATCTGTTAAAACTCTTTTGTTTTATATCTATTAAAGTAGAACATTGCCAAAGTTTGTCATTTTTATAACTACCTGTTTGAAGTAAATATAATTTGAAGTGTTTATAAATTAATTAAACTGACTAAATAATTGTTGAAAACAATAAAAAAAATTGAAGGGGGGGGGCAGGGAAGAAAAGAAAAAGTATATATTGTTAAATATTGTTGAATATATTTTTAGTTGTATTGTGATGTGGATTGATTTAATTAATCAAGCCTCTAAATGATAGTTACTTTTATGTACTTTATGAAGTAAAGAGGGCATTGTGACTAAAATTTGAATACTTTTGTTGGTTATTTTTTTCATACATCCATATATAATAAGAATTATTTCTTTTTTGAAACTTTAATTGTAAGTCATGAGTGTAGTAATATTTGTTTTTCTCCCTAGTAGCACACAAATATTGTACAATATTGATCAATATTCGCAATATTGTTTAATATTGTGGAGTATTGTTTAATATCATATGATATTGCACAATATTATGCTACAAGATGTGCTACCTGGGCTTTAAAGTAATGAAGAGGTTTATGGATCAAACTTCATCCAAACAAATTGAACACTAATGAGAACTTAAATAATTTTGTATTTTACCTCATTTTATTTTATACTTTTTGAATTATTTGAGATCTACTATATTGCTGGATGCCAAATGTACAAAATATGTTTGTTTTACTTTTGTGTCTGTGCATGCTACAAAATGAATAGTTCAACTCAGTAATTTTTTATAATTCATATTTAAAAGGACGAATATATCATTAAAAAATGCCTTTTTTTTGTTTCAAAAATCGCAATTATTATTTTTTTTTCCATAAATATACATATGTAGGTATTTGAAATCTTACAGAATTTGTTTAAGTAAATGTGGTAATAGATTCATTATGCCACAAAAACTTGTCTAACAGAAATATTTATATAATAATTATTATTATTGACTAAGGAAAGAGATTTCAATTGTAACATTTTTTAATTCTATAATATTTTACTAATGAATTCCTTTTGACAGGTATAACTGTCCCAAGAAGTCGTTTCCTTCCTGTCAAGAAGACTTCAGATCTCTTGCTTGTTAAAAGCAATTTATATTCTATGCAGAATGGATACTTAGTAATGAGCCCTCTACGAGCATTTCCTACTGTGCCATTAGTCAAACTAGGAGATAACCATTTTTCTAAGGTATGAGTTGCTAAGTAGCTTTTTTAAAAAAGAATTATTATTACAATATGTTAAGAACCAAGACCTATTCAGATGTAAATGCACGAGTGAATGTAATTAAAAAGAAATCTCTCATTTTATATATTACATATATTTTACATCTAAAGAAAATAAGGTAATTTTATGCAAGGTGGTTGTAGTGTAATAATCAAATCACAGATTTTTGTTATAAGCGATTTTTGTTAGTGCTAATAGGTTAAAATGATAGAACTATAATATAACTTGGGACACAGTAGTGTTTCTTTTTTCGATTTGAACATATTCCATTAAAAATATGTAAAATATATTAGTATTTTATTTATTCTTTTCTTCCTGTATTGGTGCATTAAAATTTAAGGAGAGATATATTTGATTAAAAAAGGGTATTCATTAGCAAAAAGTAACAATCATAAACATTATCTGTGTTTTTTGTTGTTGTGCCAATAAGTATATTTATTTTTATATATTTGTATGAAAATAAATCTGCTTTAGAGTCAGCATTAAGAATTAATCCAATATTCACCCAACAACTGAATTATGTAACAATCAAGTAGTCTCCTAATATCTCTAACATTTTCATATATCTGGGGAAGGTTCTTAGTATTTTACTCTCACTTACTATGTTTTTAAAATTTTTCCTTATTATTTTTGCATCTAATTGCTGAGTTCCAAAATTATTCAAGTGAATTATTCACTGATGAGTCATCTGATATTTCTGTATTTAGAACTTATTAAAAAGATATATTCATGCTAATAATGTAATTTTTTTTCTTTTACAAAAATTTAAATGTTTCTTATTATTTTTGATATTTATTGCACATGTAGATTTAATTCTACAGCAAATATCTACTACTGTATAATTATTTCTTATGTCATTTAACTTATATACACAGTTCAAAATTTATCAAATATGGAATGTAGCCTACTTATAAAAAATGTAAAAGATAGTTGAATGAAGAAGCTGTTTTTGTGAAACAATTGTGTTGCCAATATAATTAATTTGAAGTTTTGTTATTATTATTAAAACTATTAATTACAATAATTCTGATATTTTTCCTAAATTTTAAATTCTTTAAGGTAAAAATTAATTTACATCTTTTTCATTAATCAGGTGCAAGAGTTTCTGAGAAGGTTTGCCAGTATTCCTGATATGTTAGAATTGGATCATTTGACTGTTTCTGGAGATGTGACATTTGGAAAAGGTGTATCATTAAAGGTAGCAATTAGAATGATAACATCATATTACTTATATTTATTGAATTCTTTCTAAGATTATGTATGTCTTATTTTTAGACTAGGATATAAGATTGTAACATTGTTATGTGCACCTTTTTGTAGAATATTGCCCTAAGAATTTTTTTTAAATCATAAGTTCTAGCTGACATATTTGTAGAAACTTGTCTATTTTTAGAAATGATAGTAAAAAAAATCAAAGATTATGCACAGATGTTATACATTGATAAATCTTCAATCAGTGCATTATTTAATCTAGTAATCTTTGTGCCTTTTAAGGAGAAGGTTTAAGGTTTGTTGGTTGACTATGGATATTCCATGTCTAACTCCCCGCGGAAAATTAATAACAGTTAATATGTATCTGAGTATAGAGTAGTAAACATGTGGCAGAAATACTGCTCTCAAATTATTTGGAAAGTCTGCGCTAAATCTCAAATTCTACAACAAAACTTCCAATAAGCAAAAATGATTGATTGATTACTGCTTTATCAGTGATGTTGCTATGTTTACTCTGTAACAAAGTGAACCAAAGGGCTAATATTAATTATTCACTTGTTAAATATGCATTTATCTGTCAATTTTCAGATTCTTTTTATCTAGTCTAGATGATTTTTGTCTTGTATATAGATTTCTTGGTTATAATATGATTCTTCTTTACACATATATGTTATTTATATTTTACTGAATCAGCAGAGAAGCAATTAATTATACTACAGTTCTGCATGGAAATGTTTTTTAAAGATTTAAGATTGTTAAAAAATAACCTGAGAGGGGTGATAGAAAGTACAAAACAAAATCTTTTACCTTACTGCACTGTATCTTTTTATTTATTTATTTAATTCTCGCAAATGGCATTGTTCCTTTATGTTGAATGTTGTCCATATTAGGGCATAACATTTTGTAATTTCAGTAAAGTTCTAATACTGTAAGAGTTATTGAATTTCTGAAAAGTATTACTGATATTTTATGATTTTTAAACTATGTAAAAAAATCTATATTGTCTTCAGTATTCTGTGATAGACATCAAATTCATAGATTAGATTTCAATTTATATATTTTATTGATTATTAAATCTTAATCATGTTTTAAATATTGATAAAATTGAAAATGTAACTTTTTATTGTTCTTTCATTATGATAAAATTATTATGAACAGAGATAACCAATATTTCTTTTCTTATTCTTAATATTAAGTTTCCTTCTTTTTTTTTAATTAAATGAAAAATTTTCTAATATATCAAATTTTTTTTGTTTATGTTGCAATGCGATTTACTACTGTTATTTTCTTTTCAGGGAACTGTTATAATTATTGCAAATCATGGAGATCGAATAGATATACCTCCAGGATCTATACTTGAGAATAAGATTGTGTCTGGAAATCTCAGAATACTTGATCATTAAGTGTGTGTGTGCCATTGCATTGTTTACATTCATATCTTCTGTACTTAGTGCAATCCCACTGTCATTGTTATTTATTCCCTAACATCTGGATGGAAGTCGTAGCACAGTTTTGTTTGTTTTCCTAAGATATTTAAGCAAGATAACAAAAAGTATATCAGGTTGTTTTGTTTCACTGCCATTGCATTTAGTTCAGTAGCTGAAAGAATTCTCAATGTTGGATGATGTTTTTGAGAAAATTATATATTTTATATAAAAATTAACAGCAATAATGTAGTTGTATTTTGAATAGATTATTCATTTTCCTCAAGAAAAATGTATTTTTATGAAAAGATCTGAAATAAAAATGTTTTTGTTTGCCAAGAACTTCTGTGCAAATTTATGTTTTGATCATAAATCAAATTTTAAATTTAAAATTACTCCTATTTCCGTAGAACAAAATTAGGAAATATTTGACACAAAAGAGAATTATTTGAAAATATTCTTTTATTCCAAATTTGGCTTGTGTGGGTTTAGGAGGAATTTCAAGCTAACACAATTGTTTTTCTCTAAACCTTTTTGTTTAAAAAATCGGTATAATTATAGATTTTGATAGGTAACTATATTTTCTGGCCATTCATTTTTTAAAAATTTTAAACATTTAACTTTGTGTGTATGTAGACATTTGTATTTATTTCAATGAATACGTTAATTTAGACAAATAAAAATAACATTTGTTGAAATGATAAAGTTTCAAATTAATTTCGTATGTATCAAAATTTATATAAAAAACCCTAAATATTTATTATGTTCAACATTATTTAAAATAAATTTATCATTCAGTTTCAAACAGGCAAAATGATACTTTAAAAAATTTTATCAGAAAAAAAAAATCTGCTGTATAGCAAAATCTGAATTTCTTAAAATTAAGAGGTACAGGTGAATTAAAATTTGAAGCAAGATATTAATTTTTATTAGGTATGTATTTATATTCCTGAACTATATATATATATATATATATATATATATATATATATATATATATATATATAATATTGGGAATACTTCTACATAAACATATTACTTAGAAGCATGTTCATGTTTATGGATAATCTGGTAGATTTTAATATAAACATAAGTCTATGAAAAGGATTAGAAGGGACTGACTACTTTGTTTTCATTAATTTGAATTATAAGTTGAATACCTGCATATATCGGATAACAATTCATGCAATATTATGCTTACTTAAATTATTATTAATAATATTTATTAGATTCAGACTTTATTTATAATTTTAAGGAAAAAATATATAATTTATTTAAGCATGATAAAAACAACCAGCATTTACTCTGAAACAGAAAGATAGATCACTACTTAAATATATTCTACTCCCAGATATATGGGAGGCATATTTCACTAGTGCACATTCATCATGCAGGAACTGAGGTCAATCCATATTTTAATCTTCATATAGGACACGGACTGACTCCAGCAGCATGATGAATGTACTGGGTCAATCTGGCCCATTTCAATCAATCACAACCCTATATTTGCATATCTCTGATTGCAAAATAAATGTGCATTTATAAAATATGAATACAGTATATAATTAAAACTTTGCAATGGTTTTTGAAATGGGGTTGAATGAAAAAGAAAATGTTTCTAAATTCTTTAAATGGCAGTTCCTTCTATTGTCTTTACCATTCTTTGTGTTTCTTTTAAAATTATCTTGTTCATTACAAATTTTTGTTACTGGTTACTCGTGTTTTAAATGATGGAAAAAGCAAATAGTTACTGAAGTCTCTGATGAAATGCTTATAGTAATGATGGAAAAGTTATTTGAGTTTCAAGGTAATTATAAAGGACCATACTATGTAATTGCATGCTCTTGCTCAATGTAATGTAACATCACATTTTTTTACCTTCCATAAGATGAATATTGGAATCAAAATGTAAACATACATATTTGACGAATTCCATGGTTACATGATGATACCAAAAATTTGAGTTTTAATGTGTTAGAATAAATGATGATGATTCAATTATTCCAAGAGCATTCTGGACCGCGGTGGCCTAATCTTAAGGTCTCATCTCCATATCGCGAGTTCACCGAAGAACTGGGTAAGGGGGTTGTTGCATGTTGAATCCGTCTGGGCCGAATGCACTACCGCTGGTTGTGTGCTGAAGTTCAGAGAGAGGGGGAGGGTGGTTGCCAGCTTATATATCGTCCACGTCGACAGCTAAAAATGACGAGATTTGTCTTATGTAGATCTCGTATTGCTTGAAAGGGGCGATGATAGAAGTAAATCATGAACATAGCTAGAGTGAAATATGCCTTTAAAAATAAAAGGAAGATGGTTATAATCATTCATAATTGGAGATGTGCATATATGAATATATTCGATAGTTTACTTAATTGCTTAGTGTGGTTTTGTTTATAGATAGAGCTATATAGTTTTTATACAGTAAAGAATTAATAAATTATGCTGGTTTCTTTTATCATTACAGCATAAGTTTTCAGTAATTAAAAACTAATATAAAACATACAAACATTTATTGAAATAATTAAATACATCATAAATAATTGGATTTTTTACTTTCTTTTATACAAAATATACAGCTAATAAATCAGTAAAGGAGTAGTATTACTTGCATGCAATGTAGAATGCCTTTTAATATTGCTATGCAAAAACCATTAATATATTTTTCATAATATTTTAATGTTTTCAATGTGCATTGCAGATTTTCATTTTTTGGCATAAAATTATGTAAAATGAATGAGTTACAATTCTCTTGAGAATATATAAAAGAAATTTTGCCTGCAATGTGAAGCATCATGCGATTTTAACAAAGGCAATTTTACGCAAACGTTTCAAAGACCATTTTTTATTTTCTCATTTATGAAATATATAAAGTAATGTAAAATGTTAAATAATTGACGAATTTCCTCGTTCTACACCTTCCCGAGTGCAATATACTTTGAAAATGCTTTGAGCAAGAGAGATGCAATTTCGTATATGGGCTTAAAATGAAATCTTATCTTTGGAAATCTGCCCGATAAGCTGTCGAGTAAAAATTTTACAAAATAAAAGAGCTCAATGGATACAATACGGCAAACAGATTTATCCTAGGAAGTCTAAACCCATATTAGTTTGAGACTAATTCCGTGAAAGGGCTCATCATCTTTTGATCAACACTTTTCTCTGCATGCAAACACGATAATTCAAAACGTAATAACTTTATAAATGGAATTAAGAAATTGTTTTTGTTATTTCAATCATAGCGCTATGTCAAATTTTGATTTCAATGAACTGGAAAATGGCATTGAAAATATATATCCGATTTTCTAGCACTTCTATTAATAATTAATTTATGGACGGTTAGTTAGGTTCACCCGAACGATCGAATTATTGTTTTCCATTAGTATGCAGCTAATACACAAGCGCCAATTTTCTTTACTTTCTTCGAAACACTATTTTCATGTGTGAAAAATCTATGCATTAATGGTCCGGCATTTTTAATAGAGAATATTCGAGATTCCGAGGGGCAATTCCAGCTGGTTTATTTTTCGTATACAAAGCATATAAAGAGGAAATATTGCACTCGGCAAAAAGTTTGAACACGAAATTTTGAAAAATCGCCCCTTTCTTTCAGTTGAGTCTGATAAATTTTTGAAATTATGTTTTTCTATCAATTAACACGGTAATTCAAAAATGATTTGAGCTAGATAAAATTTATTATACATCTTGAACATCTAAAGAAAAGATTCGTATCAACTTTTGAATCAAATCAGCAGAATATTATTGTTTGTCGGTCTGCAATATTCGTTTGCGTATAAACGTGAAAATTCACAAATGGTACACTTCAGATAAAGAAAATTTTACATGTGATCTTGTTTTTAAAATTGTAACTTTATGATAAGTTTTGGTTTCAATTCGATGCATATTCCATTTTCTGTTCACTGTATTATAACAAAATTCTCACGTGTGTAAATAGAAGATAAAAATCTTAGGACCTATGTTGTTCATAAATCTTTCACATAATCTGGGTGGGAGGTATAAGAAAGTTTTATAAGAAGGCATGCCAGAAAGTTTAGATAAGCCAGTTTCAATTGTTGTATGTAATCTTAAATCTATTTGATCTGCATGTTATGATTAGTTTAAATACTGATATCGAATTAATCCTAATCCCTTTGGTGGGTATATGATGAAAACTATAACAGGCTCAATAACGGGGGGAGATGCTTTATTCTTTACGAATGCACAAATTATAAAACTTAGACGAAACTTCCATAAAACAGCACAGACAATAAGCACTATTAAATCATAAGAGAGAGTTGCTTGTGCTCTAATCGTAAGCACTATTAGAGAGTAAGCAACAAATTGGTATAAAAAGCAGCATCAGCAAAAAGCAATCGGAGAGAATTCGTTTAACAACTTGTTTGAGATCAATTCAACTGATACTACAGTTATTACCACGCACTACAGATCGACTGCCAGCTTTGTTTATAGTTTTCATAAAACGATAAATCATAGCTAGACTTTCCAACCGGCACGGAGGCAAACGGATTTAAACCCTTAAATTGAATGACCGGACCGCCGCAACAGTAAGAACTGTGGTTGAATCCTAATTGCCATCACCAGTCAAGGTACAACCCTTCCTGTATTAAGTATGTCCCATCATCGATGGGAGGAGTCTAACCCTTACCTATTAGTGTACCCTCCAAGGGTGGAGAGATTCAACCACCATACCGGAAGCATCTCATTTTCATTTCGAGGTGCTTCCCTGGGGTATTCAATAAAAGGATAAAGACGATTGTAGAGATATCGTAAAATGACTTCTAATAGATATATCGTCGAAATTCTGACAATTTCAGGATTTATTATTTTTGACACCAAATGGTCCCCTTGCATTGACTCAATGTGCATTCAGCATCCATTGGTACAATTTGTAAAACTATCTTCCTTATTATGAGACTGACTGTGTTGGACAGTAACATTACAAATTCGAAACAATGCATAGTTTATAAATATTGTGGAATTACTGTAATTTAAATTAAAATCTGCCAAGACCAAATTAAAAATATAATTTTCATTAAATTTCATATTTTATCTTAAATTTATCTAAAGTGATCAAAAATAAATGACACTTTTGAATTTGGAACCAGTCATGGGAGGATCTAGGGTCGACGGCACAGTCCTAGCAATTCGGTGCTTAATGAGCTGTGTGACTGGAAACTCCAACTGGAGGCAATTAGTGCCGTCCGCTCACCGAAATCATGAATATTCATCGAGGTTCGAATCCTTAACGACTGCGCTGTTACTGCTGATGACTTAATAACTAGACTTCATCGACGTGAGTCTGCATCAAAGGGAGAATGATCCTCTCTGCTCAGGAAGTTTGATCACGGACAGTTTGAACTGGCCCAGCGAACTTATCAAATATTATAGAGTTGCTATAATAAATGCTGTCTATTTGGTTATGGATATGCGTATAGATGCCAAGAAAACTGTTGAGGACCAATTGTTTTTCATATGAATTAATCTGCAAAGTTTCTAATAATGAATCATTTAGTTACTTCTTATTTCCTGCACTGAGATCAGATTGCAATTGTAACAATAAATAAAAAATAAATAATGTTTTTTTTTTTAGTTTTACGAAAGAGAAATTAAATAAAAAATAAAAATGAAATCTACAATCATGTTTTAAGTTATCATGCGAGAACATTATTATTTTTAACTCATTATTTGCCTTGATTAATTTATGTTATTAAGAAGTTTAAACCAGTTTTAAAAAACCATAGTGTTAAAAGTGGTCAAGCTTTTAAAAACTCATCTGCTATCAAAGAAACATACATAATAATAACGAAATACTGGTAAAAGCAGGTAAAAAATATTAAAAGATGTTGATGAATATTGCCATTTATTCTTTATGCATTGTCTACCTGATTTCGAGCTTCAATTATTCCTTGCCTTCAATTATTAAAAAACCCCTAATGAAAACATCATGTTCTCACACGATAATAAAAACAGTAACTCAAACAATAAACTCAAGGTTTTATTTAATCACTATTTTAGATTTAAGCTCAATCATTATTTTAGATTTCTTTGAATAGGCTTTTTTGGGTAGTCTCTCAGAAATCATATTACATTGTTTCATAATAAAAGTTTTTTGCCTCTTTTACATCTGGAATAAAATTTATAGACATTGAGCAAGACTGCAAGCCTCGATGAGTGGTCATTTTTTTATAATTTAAAATCCTATTTATGGACGTTTTCTTTTTTTTAATAATAATAAAGAAGAAAATCGACAATGAATTTTGGATATGATTTTTTTTATTGGCTGATTGAAAAAAATAACCTACCTGAATTTGAGCATATATTTTCCATTTATAGAACGAGCTCCTTTTACAAGTCACAGAAAGTTCGGAATCTCAAATATGCCAGTTTTTATTGCAAATATTACCGTCAATTTTACAGATAACTTTCTCCTCTGCTTTTATTATACGAGTACTATACCCACATTTTTCTAATTGGACTTTTTGGCTAATCTGGTTCTCAAAGTGGACAAAAATTATGATGAAAGTGCTTGCAATAATTTTTGAAAGTGCTAAAACTCTAATATACAAGTATCATTTCATCTGAAATGAGAATTAACGTTTTATGTTATTATGATAAATATTATGACGCATAATTCACAAATCATTGACATCTCAACAAGAGAAACCGTTGGATCTAACAGTTTTGGCGCGAGTTATTGCTTAGTAAGTGCTCAACAAAAGAATGAAAATTTTGATAAGATTTTTAATTGAATTTTTAACGCTTTACCTCCATAGCTTTGGAACACATTGCTACACAAAAACTATTTATAGAACATTTTAAAATGGAAAATATCGACTTTTCAGTGATACGAATATTATTCTCTCATAGTGCTTTCTCTGATTTCAATGATTTAAAAAAATATTTTAATGCTTATTTTACACAAATACCTTTTATTGTTTTAGTTAGTTAGTTTAACTACATATGCTTCATTTGAAAGCAATTGTAATGTCGTTTCAGATCGGTCTTCGCAACTTTGAACCACAATCAGATGAGAGGGACGGTAGTTGAACTAGCAAAATGCTACTTAATGAAATAATAACGTTAAAGAATGTTACAACACTATTATTATCAATCACATATTTTTTAATCGAAACTTATGATGCATTGGTTGTAGATATTTTTAACAGATCATTGTCAATTTAAAACATAAGTAAAACAGTTCATGCACTAGAATATCATGGCACCATGAATACTGAAACTGTTTTTATGACTTTAAAACGAGCCATAAAAAGTTGTTAAAGAACAATAAAAACTAGTAATTTTCATCACAACCTTAAATTGGAAGAGGAACGTTTCATTTACCGCGTATAATCTTGAAATTCAGAATTTAGAAGTTACTACACTAAACAGAACAAAAAATCTCCTTCGAAGCTCTTCGTATAAAATATTTCTTCACCAAAAGCAGTAGCTGCGGAAGACTCTCCGCTCTCCACTAAAAGATTTTATACTTGAGAGGGGAGGTAGATTTCGGGAGTTAAAATGCCTCTCCTTCTATTCGAAAAGTTTTGTGCTGGGCCCGTAAACGAAGGAAACATCTTTTTCGAAGAAGAGTTTTACGGCCGGCCCGTGCTCGTAAAATTTAAGTTCCTTTCTTTACGATAAAAGTTACAGCGCAGGCTTCTCATCACGGAACAAATGCCGGGGCATTTTCGAAGATTAAGCTTATCTGCAGTCTTTATAAATCTTCTGCGTCTTGCCATCTCAGCGAAAAAGGAGTAGATTCTATCCAGAAATGAATTGTATTATTTGTAAAAAGGCTTAAGATTTCAATTAAAGGAATTTAACAAAATATATTATGATATTTGTGTGAATTATTCGTTTTTGGATGGAAATAGTTTAACGGTATAAAATTAGTTGTAATGGAATCGCGCCTCAGCGAAAAAAGACTGTTCTAGGGGAATTTCTAACAGAAGATCGCCAAATTTGACTAATATGGCGGTGTAGGTGTGTTGGCGACATAATGTGGTTGCTAACGGTTTTTACTATACACTGGCTGGCTCTCTGGCTCAGAGGTAGCGCGTCTTCCTCATGTTCTGGGAGTCCCGGTCAGGGTATGGTTGTTCTTCTGTGTGCTATTTGTGAGACTGTGCCCCCCCTGTAAAAAAAGGATGTGCAAGCGAAAGCGTGTAGTTAAGTCGTACTCTTTGCCCTAGTTGGCGCTATTTCAAAAACAAGAGAAGCTCATTAGGCTTAAATCTACTGATGCTTTCATCAGCGGGGCTTGTCCAATAGCAAGTGCCATAAGTAACAACAACAACTATACACTAAAATGTGCAGTGGAAGCTAAGAAATAAGGATTTGTTCTTGGAGAATGTTGGAGAAATTTCCACACTCGCCTGGAGCGTCAGTGCTATTTTTGTGTTTGCCCGACCACTTTAGGGGGACGCTATATAAGGCGCAAGGGAGAAACGAGAGAGTCAGTTCGGAGAGAGCGAGCTGCGATATTTGGCTTAGCTTGAGAGAACGTCTTTTCTTTTTGGCCAGCTTTCTAGAGTTTTGCTGTTGCTCGTAATTAGAGGATTAAATAGTGTTAATTCGCTGAGTATTTGTAGTTGTGTATATTTATTACATGTTTCGTAGACAATGAAGTCTGTATTTTATACGACATCTTCGCATCGTTGTTGTAAGAATTTTCGCAAAAATATTTTTTATGAATTTTGGTTAATATTTGTATGTATTAGATGCTGTTCGTTTTAAATCCCGAAAGTTTGCTGTTACCAGGCGCAAAAATCTGAAAAAAAGTTTCCAGCACAGCCTTTTTTTTCATTGCATATTATCACGATTCAAAATTATGACGTCTGTATCATAATAATATTGGTATTCCAATAACTGGAAATAATTATAATAAGTAAGTTAAGTTAACTAAACTGATTTAAAGTTTTGAAGTGTACCTCACTATTATACATTACTGTCTGCAGTAAATTAAATAAAAATATTCTTACTTCTATTCTCAATTACAGCTACTTTCATCTTAATAAACTATTGCCAATAAACTAAATAATACGCGTGATGTCTCCGTTATTTCTTGGACCATGGTGTCCTGGTGGTAAAACGGAGGATATCAGGTTTGTGATCCGATCCCATCGACGAACCGTCGTGTAAGCGAGCCTGGTTCACGTCCAATCTGTCGGAGTCATACATCCTTTTGCTTGTGTGGTGATGAAGTTTGAGGGAAAGGGTACCAGTTCAGGTGTCATCTTTGTCATCTGACCGTGGCTCAAAATCGCAAAGTTGGTATAACTGAACACCATTATTTCTCTGATATTTTCTAATAAAGGTGCAATTTAGGGTACAAAAGTTACGAAATATTAAACTTTGGCGTTAATTTAGCATTTTTACTGAATCCATCGTGCCATCCTTGGCGAGTTTTTTTGTTGCTGTTGATTAAGCCGAAATATTCGAAAATAAAACCTATTTCAGATGCATTTTTTCCAATCGATTGAAATGAAAATTTGTTAAAAAGCTACACTTGCAATCCCAAAATTTCTTACCAAATTTAATACATTTAATTCATTGCGTTTTTGAGTTATAGCGTTTGTAGGTTTCTGAAAGAACAGACCGATAGACAGTCAACTCTTCACTGGATTTGGCTGAAAGTTTTGCTAGGTGTCTACAAAATATGTTTAAATGTGTGAACTTAATTCTACCCATCTAGCTCTCTTCATTTTGAAGTTAGCATGTTATTTTATATTCGAACATCAGAACAGACAAATTTTTCTTTGAAAGGATTTTGTTCAAAATTTGACAAAAATGTATAAATCAGGCATACAGACCATATACTAAATTTCATAAATCTAGCTCAAAAAGTTGTTGCTTTATCCTTGTCACAGACAGACAGACATTTTCCAGATGTATGTTTTTCGAGCTGAGGGAGGTCTAAACATAGAGATTTTTCAGAATTTCGAATTCCAACTTTTTGACGATTACTAAATTTCTTTTATACTCCATATACTAAAAATAATGATAATAATAATAAAATTTATTTTGCTGTTATAAAAGACGTTTATTCTTATAACGCCGAAGCACTTTCTTTATTATTATTCAGAACATTTCCCTTACCTTTGCTCAGTATTTACTATACAGTATGTTGACATTTATTTTGTCGAGTGTTAATGGATAACTACAGTTCACCCTCGAATATTTGTAAGGATTTTCTTTTGTGTGTATCTTCATAAGCTCACCGTTCTGTGGTGATGTGTTTTTTGCTCATAAGTCTTCATTGCTTGGTTTCGACAAAATAGAAGGAAATCCAGAGCAATTTATCTTATCGTAGATTAACGTACTTTTTTCATATATGATTCAAGGTTACCCCAAGAAATCAATATGCCCTATAAGCTTCGGTGGATGGGTTTGAACGAGTTCAAAAATTGTATTTTCCTACAGATAAAATTGACAAATCATTTTTTTAAAAAATTTCTCCTATACATATTATAGAGAAATATAGCAATCGACAAAAAATGCGAACATGAATTTTTGAGGAATCTTCACGTTTTAATCCAACATAAGTTCAAAAAACTTATTTTTTGGAAAATATCCATCTGATAAAATAACTCAAACAAGCTTTGAGTGAGATGGTTGAAATTCTATATATGTTCTTTACACTAAATTTGCTGATTTCTATCATTTTCAGTAAAATCTGTTCAAAGGAACTTTGTCTGTCCGTGTATTCGAGTATAAATTAACACGATAATTACAAAAGGCAAAGATATAAAATTCTGTACGCAGATGTAACATTTATAATGTAAACTTCTGTCAAATGTTGAGACGAATCCAATCGCGGATTGACTGGACGGCGCCCTGGCATAGAGGTAGCGCGTCTTACCCGTGATCTGGGAGTTCCGGTTCGAGAGTCCTGTCTCTTCTTCTTCTGTGATTTTTTTCTAAGGTGTAGGAATGTGCTCAGTAAGGTGTGTGAAAATGGGTTGTGCAAGCGAATAGGACGCATGATGTAGCTAAATCGTGATCTTGGCCCTAGTTGGCATTAATGAAAAAACAAGATACGTTTAATCATTTTAAATCACCGACAAATCTGTCAGTGGGCTAGTAAAGAGCCAAAAGTAAAAAAATATCAATGAATTGACCGTCTGTCGATCTGTACTTTCAGAAGCATGTAAACGCGATACTTTAACAATGCAGTAATTAAAATCTTATACTATAATACGAGGAATGGTTGTCAAGTCGAAATTCGCCCCAGAATTAATAAACTCCGGTAAACTTGGGGGTCTGGGGTTTTTGGCCACGAGGAATCGATTGGCGCCGGTTTTGAAGCGTCACGGTTGAGCAGTTCGGAGTTACAGATAGGATATTTTCAAACCTTATTAGTTCGCCATAATGGCTACTTAAATTTTCAAGTGGTAACGTGCTGCCATCTATAGCCAATATGCCATCTATATCAATATTCATATATATATTTTTTCATTTCATGCAGACACGTGATGAAAATTGCATTTTTATATGTTTAATGCGCAATAATAATTAATTTTTTAAATTTGAGTTTTTGCCAATCTGATGGCAACATATTAATAAGATAATTTTTTCCCTTTTACTCGTAACGCATGCTTGGAGCTTAAGTTTTAATTTTATCTTATACTATAATATGAGGAATGGTTGCCAAGTCGAAAATCGCTCCACATTTCCGACATTTCAACATTCATCAGAACAAAATAAGAATAACTTTGATATTTTTACTAAATTTTCTTTCAAAAAAGTACGATTCTAATTCGACTGCTTTTTATTAAGGGAAATTTGTTAATGAAATTTTGAATTTATATTGAACTTCAACACACTTCAATCTTTACACTGCTCACTTTGTACCATTTCTTTAATTGTATAATTTTTTGTTATCAATTACATTTTATTTCCTATGACTTTTTAAACTTTACCTTTGTATAGAATAGTTCCCTTTCCAAACTCTAACTTTGTTTAGAATAGTTTACAATGGTGCACTTTGACCGGTTATCTTTTCACCAATGGTTTCACAAATTTTCTTATGGCATGTATTGTTTTGATAAATCACAATTGAAAATTTAAATATTCGAATTAGCTTCGATACCTGTTTTCTCCGAGCGGAGCTCGGTCACCCGCTGGTATATCAAATATCGTAAATGATTTATTGACAACAAGTGCAGCTTTGTGTCAAATCTTATTTTTTGTCAGTCGTTGAGGAAAACGTGTTTAAAGCACAAGTTCAATGTTTGGATACTATTAATCTCATGGCCTGATTAATTGCAACAAAATCGCCAATAATGATAGCATAGATTTAGTACAAATGATAAATTCATTCCAAAGTTAATATTCCAAAAGTTAATATTTCGTAATTATTGCACACCAGAGCTATGTAAGGTTTTCTTTAGTTGGAGAAGTTTAACAGAGATTATGGTAGAAAGTTTTGAGAAAACAGAGAAAGTTTTAAGATCCCTTCCAAAGTTTTTATTAAAGAATCTGATTTAAATTTTGAAATTAATATAAAGGTGGAATTTATGATTTGAATAAAAATATTCAATTTCTGAATTAGGTTTTGCTCGCTCTTCATTTTCGCGATACTTCAAGAAAGCGATTTTAAATAACATGGCAATCATTTGAGTTGAATGTAGGTCGTAATGACAACTGAAATACATTTTAAGCAAACAAAATTCAAGGATATTACGCTGAGTTAAACTCCAATGAACGATGAAGTGCAGTCTCTGAAGTGCTCAGTTTGTCAGTTTTCAGTATTTAAGGAATCTTTATCTGTGCTTATTATAAAAATGAATATGTGTGTTGGCGCTCTACAGACCACACTATTTGATCTAGGGTTACAAAATTGGAATGTACATATTTTGAAGGATGCGAAATATAAATAAAATATTGTAAAAATAAAAAAAAAATCGAATTTGAAACGTTCAGAATTCTTTGCTTTTTAGAATTTCTTGAGTATCTGTATCTATCTATCTATCTATCTATGGATGGATATATAGATAGACAGATATAGAATCATTGTCTGTTTATGAGCAGAATAACTCAGAAACTTGAGGTGATAACTTCATAAGCTAGATAATAACTTCTGGACTGGAGTGATCGCTTTTGTCTAGCGTCTAGTTACTCAGGTACAAACACTAACGTTGCGAGTTCAATCTTATTCATTTTACACAATGGTGACCCATGAACTTGAATAAGCAACTTTCTATAGCTATTGTGATGCCCTCTGCCGGCAGCAAAAGTAATCAGGCGCATTAGATACAACATTCAGCATCAAAACCAACAACTCACATACGCTTGGCGTAAATATATCGCTCGTCTCACCACCCACTCACTGGTAAGAGAGCTTCATAAGCCAGATAACCTCCGGAAAACTGTGATCATTTTTGTTTAGGGGTTATGTTACTCGGCTACGAACTCTAACGTTACGAGTTCGGTCCTACCATTAATCCACAAACTTTTTCAGAAGGATGAAATTTGGTTTATAAACTTTAGACCAAATTTTTAGTTTTCTATCGAAATTTGAACGAAATCCACTTAAAAGAAGTCTGTATTCCGGCAAACAGTTTTTTGTAGTTATGCCTACTTCTCTTTAAATAAGATAATTAAAAAAAATGCTCTACAAATTTGTAGATTTTCATTAAACTCTGAGCGGAATCTATTCTCGGAAAGTTTGTTCGATTACCCAAATAAAATGAATTCTATAACAACAAAACTAATGAGTAAGGTTATATTTGGTACAATATCTAAAATACAGATACTTTTCAAATTTCGAATAAAATCTATTGAAGGGTTGACCGTCCTTCGGTATGTTCTCTGACTTATGAATTGAATGACTAATAATAATAATAATAATAATAATAATAATAATAATAATAATAATAAATGTTGTGGATACAATTGCAATTCTCTTTCAAATTTAGGTTTGAATCGGCCGAAAAATACATATGTCACATCAAATCTCCATATTTCCTAACTATCGCCATTTCGCCATTCATTCAAGTCTTCTTTGGCCATATTCAAAATTCTTAATTTTATGCCAGGCAATGGGATAAGACCTTTGTTGGAGAATATGAAATAAAGTTTCGTGGAAACTATCGCCGCTAGTGTATTAAACCACCTGCTAGTTAATTTCCAGAAAAATTGCCAAGAATCGTATTTCAATCGGATATTTTAAAACTAATGTTTGCCAGTTATACTACTCAATAATACTCACGTGAATTTATCAGAGAGATGAGAAAAAGGTATTTCGGAAGATCTCTTCTGCTGATTAAAAGTAAATTTTAGAGATAGCTGTTAAAAATTATGGTGCTGTCTTCCCAAAACTTCCTTGTTTAATCGCTCATAAACATGTCGTGCCAGAGAAAGCATTCCATAAAAATGGGATATAACAGTTAAGAAATATTAACTTTAGCCATGAATTTAGCATTTTTACTGAATGTATCGTGTTATTCTTGGCTAGGTTTTTAGAAATTTATTCCTCGCATACATTAATAGAATTAAAAATTGAATTTATGCTTTAGAAATGTTTTTTAACCAATTCAAATAAAAATTTGACACACATTTACACATAATTATCACATTTATATGTTTCTGAAAATTCAGAAAGACAGGCAATCAACCATTAATTGGATTTCAAAATTTGAACAAGTGTCAACACTATAGATACTAAATATGCATCTAATTTAATCCATCACACTCTCTCGATATTGTAATTATCCTGTTATCTTATATTTGAACATCTAGACAGACTCTCTTTAAACAGATTCTGCTCAAAATTTGACAGATATCTACAAATTTGGTGCTAAGACTGTACAACAAATTTCACTCGTCTAGCTCAAATCGATTTTAAGTTATTTTTGTCACAGATAGAGTGACATTTTCCAATAATTTCGAACTCAGGGAGATCTAAACGTCAAAATATTGAGTTCCAGTTTTTGACGATATTATAGTTTTCTTATATATGATTTATAAGAAAGTTATTTCTTTACTGCTTAAATTTAAGTACTTTATGATGATAACAGATTTCATTAATTAAATAGATTCAAATTTTTTTTAAATATAAAATTCGAACACGAACCCTTTTTCAAATTATTCAATTTTTGTTCTTAGATCCAAAATTATCTAGTATATAAATCATCCTATCATCCAGGAATTAAATTTGAATCCCTCCAATGCTCGGGGCTATAAGCTGGTAATTTAAAACAATTTGCATCTACTTATTTTATTTCTAAGACGTGAAAAATTCATCAGAAGATTCTGCAGTACTTCTTATCAACGTTCAGTCCTAATTTCTCTTCTCTAAAAATTTATTTCCTGCTCTGTGGAAGAAAACTTTTCCTCTAAACAATTTCAATCCGAAGTTCTGATTGCCGCCTAACAAACGGCTGTAATTACGAGTCCGCTCCGCACTTCTGATGCAGTCTTTCGGGGGTGGAAACTTTTCTTCATTTCAAGAAAACCCATTTCTCTTTCTGTAAGTGATTTCATCGGGAGAAAATTGTCGGTTTTTGCGGGGCAATTTGGGACTCTCCACGGTGCAAATTGTTAGATTAGGCCCGACTTCCTGGCCGACTCCTTTGTTCCTCATTTATCGCGCGCTTCGGGAGAGCACGGCTCCTTCCGGAAATGGGGAAAAGGTTGAAATTCGATTAGGAAGAGGCCGCGTTCTTTTTCCTTCTTTCGTCTTCTTTTTTTTTTTTTTCATCGAAAAGTTTGGGCAGATGGAAGCAAGGAGAATAAATGCTGCAGGGGTTCGAAAGAGTTCTTCGAGGTCAAAAAAATAAACTGACTGCAGACGAAAAAGACAAATGGAGTTCGCGAGAAACGGGAATTAAGAAAGCAGCTCCGATCGAAAAGGTCCTTTTAATTTTCAAAATAGCATCATTATATTTTTATTTTCACTTTCTAAAATAAATAAAAAAACAAATGCCTTTGGGTAATATTATTTATTGGATAACAATTGGGAGGAATTCAGGATTTTTTAGCTAGCAGTGAAGTCTTTTACTCGAGCATCAATTTTTAAAGGAACAGAGAATCATTTGAGCAATATATGTATAACTCGGTGGGGACAAAATGCAAATTCAATCCCATTTGGAGTGTCTAGGGTACTGATTAAGAAAAGTGACGTTTAGAGAGAAACAAGTAATTTATTTACAGAAAACAAAGTTTACAAGACATTGGCAATTAAGACAGGAAATATTTATTACATTAAAAGAAGTTTAAATAATTGGATGGAACCAAAGGACGAAGCCTAACAAGACAAAACCTCCTAAAGTACGTCTTGTTCAAAACCTTTAGGAGGTGTTGAACCAGACGTTTATACTTAGCAAAACTAACTGCTATCGTAACATAAGATTATTAAAAAATCATCGTTACTTGGGACAAAGAACCCTTCCCTCTCACGAGAGAGAGCCAGCTCGAACGCGCCAACAACTCGCTTTTTACTAAAACTTATGGTCATGTGATTTACAATTTTGGATTAGTAGAATCCTTGGTGTTAGTTTTTACAATACAATAAAACTAAACTAAAATCTGGGTGCGCTCGGTATAACAGTGGAGTGCAATGGCCACTGATTAAACCTCTACGGATATGAAATTAAAAAAACACGAGAGAATGCTCTCCCTCAACTTCTTTTAATATTCCTTTCTATTCCGAAGAAATTCTTTTCACAGCATCATGATATAATGAAGGGAATTGAGTATGCTTTAGTTTAGTTTTTATTTACTTTTCGCTTTAGAGAACATTAGCCCTATTTTGGGTCTGACCTAGTAATTTTGAACAGCGATTAGATGACTAAGACGGCATCTGAGCTGGCGTTCCCCTCTCCAAACTTCTAGATCATGCCAACGGAAAATAAGCAGAAATTTCTCCTATACGAAATATAGAAGAGATATCTTAATCGTTAAAAAATAAAAATCGAGATTTTGACTAATTGCCAATTTTTTGATCTAACTGAGATCGAAACCATATTTTTGGCCTTATGAGTGTATGTAAAAAAAAAAAAAAAAAATCTGAACCAGACTTCTGAGATTTGATATATGGAACTACTATCAAATTTTTATAAGTATCCCCAAATATGTCAAATTTTGAATGAAATCCATTTTTAAGAAGTCGGCCTGTCTGGCGTTGCAAGCACAAGGGAACTCATTAATTACACAACACAAACATAAATAACATTTGGTACATAGTTTTAGCAACTGAAATTAAAGAATGTATCAAATTTTAAATCAAATCTATCAAATGGCTGATCGTTTGTAGATTTGAACTTTCGGATACATATAAAAGCAGCAGCCATTAAAAAAAATGACTTACGTAAGTACTACATGAATTTCTGTATTTTATCTTGTGACGCCTACAGTCGTTTTGTCTGAAATTTTGCTCTCAAATGCCAGCAAATTTGTCTCCAAAACACATATGCTCGCAACAGATTCAGTATACATACTAGATTGATATCAAAGATCTATATTCCAAAACTATTGTTTACTAATGCCATACTAGTTATTCGCGTCCTTATCCAGGGCCTACAATTTTATGCGGAGGAAAGGAGCTAAGATCTTTATTGTTGAATGGGATGAAGTTCTCGGGAAGTTTCTCCCTCCGGTTGAATTTAGTGTTCAAATGCATTCAATCAGAGTGATATATAAGAGTTTCATTCATTTATTTGTCTTCAAATTACTGTGTTCGCGCACTCGTAAATATATAAACTGACAGAAGGTTAACAATCTAATAGATTAGATCTAAAATTTGATTAATAGTGTTAGGGGATTTTCTCCGCTAAGTACATAAAGTCCCCGAATTCGCTTGTAGTAGGTGTATGGTGTAACACAATCAACAAGCCCCTGTAACAAACGAGGGCTATTAATACAGACACGAATACACTGACAACAAATAGGCTGTCGAGACGCACACAAGCAATACAAAGCAGCATACAAGTAGTAATGAACAGTGAACAACAACAACAGCACAAAATTTAGTTTAGTTATATTAACGTCTCGTTTTAAAGCAATACTTGGGCTATTTTTGGGGATGGACCTCGTAATTTTGAACCGCATTCAGATGATGAGGACGACACCTGAACTAATATCTCTCTTTCCACTCCACACCACTCAAGTGGGAGGATCTGAAGGGTTTAACGTGCAAAAGACCCCCTTACACGACGACACTTCGATGGAATTGGGTCTCGAACTTGAAACCCTACGACTCACGAACCGAGACCTAACCACCAGGCCACCGCGGTCCCCCACAGCACACAAAGTGGATTGACAGAATTCAGCAGAAGGAGGGAATCTACGTAACTACTCTCTTGGCCTACAATTTTACATTGTGCCCTCGCTTTAGCTGTAACCAACTGCTGTTTCATTACTACACGATTGACTACTCCTCATATGACACGATGTTGCCTCTATAATAAACACTAGTATTAGGCACACAGCTCAATTCAGCAAACCTTGAGCTCCACACAACTATTATTCTTTGATGAATTGATCCAAATAATTTGTTGTCTCGCTATGCAACTCTAAACTTTTCGACAACTGCCTTCGGCTTGGACTACCGGCCTTTTATAATCTCAGGAGCAGGACTGAGAAAGTTATCGAACAATCAAGCGTATCTCGACTTTTATTGCTTCTATAGATAATTTTCATGAAGAATCTAGTATTATCTATTTTGTCGCCAATGTAGCCAAATTGCCAAGCTTGGAGGTCATTGATTCGGTATCCGATCAGCGTCTAAAAGAGTTGATTATAAAACGGTCTTTCCTCAGATTGAATTAACCTTGCTGTTTTTTCAACATTACAGATTCGTTGCAATATCTGCAATTCTGATGATAAATTTATAGCCGTAATTTTATTCTTGTATTTCTTGGGTGTTTCTTTTAAAGTTATGGGTTGATTACTGAGCCAAATTTTTTAAACGAATATCTTCCAATATTTGATAAAAATCTAACTTTCTGAATAATCATATCACAATCTTCTCATAGACACAGAAATAATTCCAAAAATTGAATTTGAAGAATAAAGTAGAACTCAAACATAGTGATTAAAAAAAACTCTGATATAGATTTTTTTAAATACAATTATGATAATTTCTCACCAGACATTTCGTATACAACAAATAAAAAATGCGTTCATTTTTTTCCGTTCAAAAAACTTAGTTTTTCCGCTAAAATAGTCCGCTCAAGAAGGATAAAATCAACTGCCGATGAATCGAGGCGAAATGAAGACATATCCGCAAAACTTCTCACATCAATTCTTGTCCGCAGATGAAATTGACTTTTGGAAATGTCACTCACACTATCATCTTTTCTTATCTTCTTAGAAGAAAATCGGCATTAACAAACGCCATTACATTAGAAATTTTGCTTTTTGGAGCTGAACACAATATTGAGATATTGGCTAATATTGATACAGTGATGTTAAATATTTTCCAGTTTTTTTACACCATAAAAGTGACTCTGATTTTTTAAAATATATTTCTAATAAACAATTTAAAAAAATAGACGATTACATTATTACACCAAAAGTTTTAGTTAGTGAAAAACAGACCTTATAATTAAGCTATTGATAATTTTTATGAATTACAAATATTCTGTTTCACTTATTGTTTTTTTAATACACTTAAACAAAATTTTTATCAAATTTGAACCAATGATTCCTTACCAACTATAAAAAAGGAAATGAAATATTCAAATCATAGCTATAAGAATTTAAATGTTATCTGTAGTTCATTTGTTCAAAAGAACACTAAAGTGGTGCCTAGAATAATTGTTAATGAAGCTCTCCATCGGAATCTTTCTATGAGTAATTAAAAATATATATTAATTTTATTTGCCCATGAGTCTGAAAGTGGAATGTGCCCATGAGTGTGAAAGTGGAATAATATAATGGGGTCTTCAAATAAATGTAAATTGAAAAGATTGAATCACAGATGTTATTCTCATTGGTGATACTTAAAGTTCCCATGAGTGATAAAGTGATATAATTTAATGGGATCTTTAAATAAATGCAAATTGAAAAGATCGAAACATAGATGTTATTGTCATTGGTGATCCGTAAAGTACCCAAGAGTGGGAAAGTGAAATAATGTAATGAGGTTTTCAAATTAATGTAAATTTAACAGACCGAAGCAAGGTACTATTTTAATTCTACCAATGTAAATTGAAAATCCATGAAAGTTTCAGCTTTCTTTATAAAAGTGATAAAAGTTTACCGAACGATACAGTTGTAATATTAAAAAACTGAAATCATCGAATTAAATTAATTATTAATTAATAATTAACTTAACGGATTAATTTATAAGCTAAAAATAGTGTAAAAAGCTACATTTAAGATCTAATTCTCGGATTATGCGTAATAAAAACAATACAACAGCAATTATTTAAAAAATTATCAAAACAGCGGCTAAGTAAAGAACTTCTTGTCTTTATGATTAGCAAATGTTAGATGCTCACGGGCTTTTGAATCTAAATTTTGCTTGGGGCATTTTAAATGCGTTTTGTGAATATGAAACGACTTCATTAATTATATCCCCTCATCCGAAAAAAGGAGCAAATATGTATAGCGAATGTCTTATAAAACTAACTCTTCCTTCATTTTTCTTGTCATTTCTTAATCAGGAAATTTTCTGCGCTCAGAGCTCCAGCAGTTTTCGTCTGAGGAAGCGCATCTGAAGACGGGCAGCCCGGTATCAAGGCACTTTTTCATCTCCCGGAGTAATTTAAAAGGTAATGAGATTGGGAGGAAGATGTGATAAATCACATCCCGGAACACACGGGCCTTCTCCATAAAAGATTAAATTCCTCCCTTGTTTCAGGGAATTATTTTTGTTTCCGGTAGCCTCGTTTGTGTTTGACAAATGGTTCCGATTCGCTGCTAGCGATCGGCCGCCTTGTTTATATGCTAATTCTGTACGCAATCTTGGGCATAATTTGTCACTTTTTTCATTTCCCGGAGAATAACAGCGAAATGAATCTTGCCCCAACAGTATTTTTTCTTTCTATCCGAAATGATATAAATAAACCATGCGTGTAGTAAAGATGAAAGAAACCGGAATAATTGGATGTGTTCGGATATTTGTTATTTTATAATTAGCAAGCAATGACCAGCTGCTAAATGCTGCTGATTAAGGGTGGATTAAAGGTGACAAAATTCATCAAAGCTGCAGTATGGAGTTTTTTATTGGTAAATTAAATCTTTAAAAGTGGTTTCGTTTTGGAAAAATAATCAAAATAATCATAGTGTCTAATTATAGCTGCAAAGAAATTACAAAACTTCCTCTCCCCAAGGTAGAAAAGAAAGGTAGATTCCTTTGCATCTAAGATACTATCAAGCAACATAAATTGTTGAATATTAGAAATAGTCAATATTAGGATTTGAAACTCCCCTTTTCCAACCCTTTACTTTGTGGTGTTAACTTCATAAGCCAGATAACAACTTCCAGACTGGAGTGATCGCTTTTGTCAAGTGGTCTAGTTACTTGGCTACAAACCCTAACGTTGCGAGTTTGGTTCCAAACATTCTTCCATAACTTATAAAATATTACATTTATAGAAGAAATTTAAATACATTAGTTGTTTCTCTTAATAAAGTGCTAGTTTGACTAACTGGATGATATATATATCTTCAATATTAAGAAAGTTACAGAGAAATGAAAATTTCCACTCTCTTTGAGATAAATGGGTAATTTACGAATTCGTCCGAGATTTACAGTATATAATTTCGAACGAAAAGAGATTTTGCGTTCTAAAGACTCTCCATTGTGAAGAACTGAAGAAATTTTCCCCAATTCTTGTTAAGAGAACCATTGCAAAAGATTGTCTTTTTATAAAAATTCTATATAAAAAGAACGGATAGCAAATACCTAGTATGCATTGAGATAGTCTTCAAATGCATTGAGATAGTTAATTTTATTGTAACAGGACGATAACTCTAATCTTCAATATTCTGTAAGAATGTACAACTGGATCATTTTTATAATCAAACTGAAATTTGGCAGTTTCAAAGAGCTAAAAAGAAAAAAAAAATGAACCCTAATATCTAAAATTAATTTCAACCTCAATTCATTTTTTCGGAATAAATCTTGCAAATGCATACATAATTTTTTTTCAATAAAAATACATTCTAAAAAAATCAATATTTTAAAAAAGTTTTCTTATTTTTTGATGACTTATAATTAACTGTGATTTGGGAAATATAAGAGTGTTAAAATGATGCGGTTTCAAAATAATCAACTAAAAACAACAATACTATACTAAACGAAAAATACATTTTTTCCAAAATAACTGTAAAAACTGTATTGCTGCAAAATATGTAGGTGAAAATAATTGATCCATCACATAGAAGGAAATGTTTTAAAAAATCCATAAGAATTAAGAAGAATCCCAGTTATATTTAAGTCCAAATCATTTCCATGGTTGTAGAGTACATGAATCAGACGCTGTTAAATGTGTCCGTAATCCTTGATGCGCGTAAGGTAGTCCCATATATTTCTTTCATGTGATAATGCAAATGTTTTTGAAATTACTTCATGCGCCTTCAGTCAACTGGCATATGGCGTCAACTGGTATTTGGTTTCTCATTCACTTCCTTTAGAAACACCAATGACTGAATTGAAATTACGCAAAGAGTACGTACTTCGTTGAGTAATGAAACTAGTTGTTGCATGGATATTGTGTTGATACCAAAGGTATTCACAATCACAAGTGCATCCTATGTAACGAAGACAACGACATTTCCCACATCTTGTTAAAATTACCAAAACATGCAGTCTAACGAGAAGCGCCCAGGAAAAAACTCATAACCCAACAGCTGAACATTTCTTTTGCCTCTCTTCTCTCTCAAGCTCCGCCGAAGTAAACATCATCTAAGAATCTTTATTCCAGCCCTCAAGTACTTTGATATCCCTTAACTGTAACCTTTCCGCTCCAATGGGATAACAGCCTTTGACGCTATATCCCTCACTGTTTATATTCAAGGCAAGATATTCACAAACAGAAATTGTTGCATGAGCAAAGGAAACTATGAACTTCTGAATTGTGTTCAAATTTTTGAGCCAAACTGTTTTAGTTTTGCAGGATTGTTGTTCCTTTTGAACGGATTTTACGAAGAGAGATTATCACATTCAGCTTTCTGGATTTTCACGCTTCAAACCAAATTACCAAAATAATCATAATAAAACCAACATATTTTCAAATTGAGGTCAATTTTTGTTCCTGCTATAAATATCAAAAGACCTATAAAGCATACACCTTTTGTCCTGCCGTGACATTCAGGTACCTGAATGAGCTGGTAGCTCCTCATTGTGAATCCAGGTTTTGAGGCCAATGTGTAATAGCTTTCAGTAAGAGTGACTCAGTTGGCAATCCTTTAGACCAGTGTTTCACATCCTTTTTTGTGCCATACCCCCACTTTATTCTTTCTGAAGTTTTCACGCACCCTCCCTATGTAACAGGCATAATATTTAACATTAAAAAATTGATTTATTCACTTTAGAAATATAAATGATGGATTCTAGGAATAAATCACTATGGAGTTGTTAACAAAACACAGTAAGTAAAATTTCAAAACATATAATGAAAAACTAATTACTATTTAAAAATTTGCTTTTTTTGTAAAATTTAGCACCGATATCTAGCATTACATTTAAATGGCCCGGAGTGAAAGGGTCAAAGTTGTATGAAGTCCTTTTTCAAATTGACCCCCTGTGAACCCCCCCCCCCCCGTGAGGTGTGGACCCCACGTTGGAAAATACTGCTTTAGACAGAAGCAAGATCCTTATGCTCATGCTTGTTAACTAGTAATAATATCCTTCCGAGGGGACTTGGTATTTGAGGATTAGAAGCCTCTGGAATGGTGGTTTGTTCTCACCGTCCTGGTGGACACAGAAATAATGTGGGGTGACTATCCTCTTCTGATAATGAGTCATGCCTCCTATGGAAGGCGTTATACCATCGCCGGGGATGGTCCTTAGGACTCAAGTTTAGTTCTCACGAATGCTGTCATGGCGTTCTGTCATTAAAATTTATCTATGTGCCTATGTATGCGGTTCGAGATAGTTAGCTTTGATTAAACAACAATATTACTGCTATTGTGTCGTTTAGAAATATAAAAATTCGCTTACGTATCCAGCAATTTCTTATTTTTGTATCTGAGATGTCCTTTAAAGAAACTCGTATCAAGGAAATGGTGCCAATTTGATTTTGGAATCCTGGTGCCACAGCTCAGTGTAAGATACCACGCAATTACATTTCGTAGTTACATTTGCGGTGTGGATTTTTGTAATCTTGTAATCTTACTCTTTTGTAAATCAAGAAGTAAACTCTTTATGAAACTCTTCTTAAATCATATCTGCTTGAAACTCAGTTTGACGAATTAGATTTCTTCAAACAACAAAGATTTTTGACTTTGTCTGAATTAATTTTAGAAATCCAAAATACCTAGTGAAAGCAGTCTATTTAATATCGAAAATTATATTTATTTAGTCACAAATAAGAGTAATTTGGCTAGGGAATTTTTAAAATTAAGGATATTGGGAAAAATCTTTTTAAGAAGCTTTGCAGAGTTCCTGCTAGTCTCCTTTTAAGTATATAAAAGAGTGTTCTCTCCTGTCTCATCTTCGATGCAAATCTAAATAAACGATCGGGAGATGTTGGGTGTTGTTGGCCTTAATGACTACCGCATAATTCAGAAGCTCATTAGCTCCTCCTAAGCATCTTTTGGCTCTTTTTTTGCAGCCCCCGTGATAAACAAGACGGAAATTAAGCGATGTTTCGTACTCGTTAAGAGCAGCCATTTTTTCCCGATGTTGACGTTTCGGGATTAACGTCTTTAGGGTAATTGATGGAAGGATTTTCTATTAAAGGTTTTCATTTGCAAGGTACTGTTTTCTTATGATTCTACTTTTTTTTTAGATGATTAAAATAGAGTCCATTGAGAGTAGATAACAGACGAGTAGTTTACGTTTACTAACAATTGAAAAGAATAGTTTTTTTTAACTCTGTTTATTAATAAGTTAAAATATAATTTTTGACATTATTATAAATGACGTTTAACTATATTCAATTGAAAGCTATGTTTAGTTAATACATCAATCTTTTTTGAAAACTTTTTGTAGATGTTCTAAAATGGAATATACAGGTGCAGTTACAAGAACTGAAAAGTAGTTAATAAAAAATCAAAATAATGATTGTTGTTTCTGTCCCTTTTTTATTTCCACGCATATTTAGTATACGAGAAAATATAATAATGAAAGTATAGAGAAAGTATAGTAATTGCTCCCCCCCAAAAAAAAACCCTCGGAAAAAAAAAACGAAAAAAAAAATCGAATTCAAGATTTTGACGATTTTTACGTTTTTAGACAACTTAGGCTTCAAAAAACACATTTTTTGGGGAAAATATTTTTTTCCAAACAAAAATATGATGTATTTAACAAACGTGCGATCATCATACAGACGTAATGCAACAAAGATATTAATAAAGATTTAAAAAATGTAATAAAGATACGATCATACAAACATCACAGAGATAACTAAAGAAATCTTCGAGCTAGACAATTGACATTCAGTATACTGTCTTTGCATCAAATTTAGTTCATTTTACAGGTACCTGTCAAATTTTGAGTAAATTCCATTCAGAAGTACATCTATCTGGCTGTTCGATTGAAAATTAACGCGATATCTAAAAATGGAGAGAGCTAAACAAATAAGATTTGTTACACAGATTTAATATTTTTAGAGTAGACGCATGTCGAATTTCGAGCCAAAACCAACAAAATATAGACTGTCTGCAGATTTATACTGTCAGAAACATGTAAACGCAATAATTTAAAAATGTAATAGCTTAGATCTATATTAATAAAAATGGAACTCGAAATGCGTTGCTAAGCGCAAAACTGGAGAACGGCTCGACCGATTCGGCTAATTTTTTAAAAGATATTTTCGTTAAGTCACGAAGATGGTTCTTATGGAGAGAAAAAATGAAAAAACGGCGAGGAAAATGGTTAAAACGACACTTTTCTTACTTTCCCGCCAAAAATCTTCATTTCCTTCCCCCCACACCAATTGAGCAAGATAGCAGGAAGTAATAAATTATGATTTGTTTAGAGAGAAATACGCGAAGTCAGTTGTTTTTCATTCATAGATAACGCGATGTTTAAAAAAGAAGAAAAAATAGTTGCTTTTATTATTAGTCTGTATGGATAATTAATTTATGCCTGCTCAAAATAAAGTCTGGGCAGGGAAGAAAAAAAAGAAAGAAAAGAAGTGTGTGTGTGTGTCACCATTATTTCCTCTGAGCGCGGCATTTTCCAAGCTGTTTTTAAGCTTTCTCATCTCTTGAAAACCAATTGTGTCTTTATTTGTTTAGTGTGTTTACATTTATGAAAATTTGAATCTCCTTATTCTATAAAAGCGTAGAATTTTAGACCTTTCGCTCCACCATTTAAGTAAAATATCAATTCCGGGACAATCATTGCTCGGATAGAAAGAGAAAGATGAGTAGTACAATGAACAGAACATCTGAAGAAAATAATACTATAAATGAATTATATGATTATCAAAATTTGTTTGGTTTAAAAATATTTTGTTGAAAAACCTATTATGAGACACAACTACATAAATATTATATGGAAATTTCAGCGAGCATTAATTCTGGCGAATTGACTGGTCGCCAAAGGCGGCTAGTACGTAAATAAATATTCTGTACTTTCAGAAACATGTAAAGTGGATAACTGAATGACTTCAATGCATCAACTTTGATTTGTGACTACAATTGTAAATCGGTCAAAAGTGTTGACTTTTATGAAATGGGAAAGACGCATCTAAAACAAAGATTCTAGTTTTGGTTGGTATTAACCACCTTCCAGGGATTTATCGCCAAATATTTCACCCAGGATCACTCGGTAGATTCAGTAAAATTCCTAAATTTACTCCAGAGGTCAATGTTTCATAACTATTGCACCTTAATGCAAGAAGTCCAATGGAATAACATCTTTATTAGACAGCATTCGAGAAAGTTTTGGGAAGTGACAACTCTCTCTGTTTTTATTTTGGTGGATGTCTAGTTTCAAAGAAAATAACGACGCGATGTTCCCCCTCCAAATAAAAGCAGCACATTTCCGATTCGAGAAGAGACAAAAGGGAATTCCTCTCCCCTTTATTAATTCGTTGACTGACTTGTTTGTCACCAGGTCGACCTCGAAATATCCAGGTATTTCGTTATCGACAGTGGCATCCAACTTTTAAATAAAAATAGATTTTTCAGACCGAAATACAAAGTGGTAAGATCCCCCCTTCCTATAAGAGGAGCGAACGGTACATTTTATTATTGCATAAAGGAGAATATATAACTTTTTTTTAACTGATGTAGTGAGTAAAGATTAGCATGCCATATTAAATGACTATTGTCGTACTCATCACCATTAGATTAACAGGGCTATTGTGATGATCACATTTATTATACGAATAGAATATAGAATAAATGTGCCTTTCATAGAGATTTGGCGCAAAATTCCATGCATATTTGTAACTTCGATTTAAGGACCTCTTGGCATATTTATCAATTAAAACTTTTAAAATTATGATTTATCAAACTCATATGTACTCAGTTACATAAACGAATAAAAATAGTTGTATAGCTAAAAAGGTATAATACCTATTAGCTTTGTAGCATTTAGAAAAATCTTAACTATTCTAATTCGTCAAAATCTAGAAGTATATCATTTCTGACCTCGTCATATAACTTCAAGCGAGTTCTTTAACACATAAAAACTTATCTCGTGTATCTTGGAAGTGGCTGTAACGATTTGGATCCAATTTTATTTTCAGATAGGTTTTTGCTTTTTATTTATATATGTATCTTTCCTGAAAAGCTCACTTTTAATAAAAAAGGGCATTTTTTTATTATAAATGCCTATTTCTAATTGCACTTATACTGACGATGTCTTATAGCGCCATCTCACAAAATTTTGAGTTACTAGAAGATTATCATCCTATAACAACATTTCAACTACCACAAAAATTTGAGAGATGGCGCTATATGACATTATCCGAATAGAATACATTCGGTTCACTTTCAATGGCAACAATGCAATTAGTGAGTTAACTGATTCGGATAACATGTTAAACTAAGTGCTCTCAAGATTTTTTTATATTTAAAAGACCAGTTCTTATTTAAGTAAGTATGAAAAATATTCATATAAATCAGTATATGATTCGTATCAACCCAATCCGAAATAAAATAAGATTTTACAAAAAAAAAAAAAATCAGCCAATCTCTAGGTAATCCTTAATTCAATCACAGACCTTATTTCCAGACTCACTGCAGAACAATTTGTTCACTTTCAGTTAAATGGTAACGAAATAACCAATAACTTACTAAGATGGCCTCAGCTGGCATATTTTATGGTGACCTAACACTAACCTATTTTGAAATCTCCTCCATCAAAAAGATGTTGTTGGGTGCACTTTGGAGGGTCCCACCTGTTCACCCCTGGTACATTGGTAAAATTCCTGTTTGGTATCACCGTCTGGATGTCTCTAGAAAACAGCAAACGACTCTCTCTCGTTTTTTGAAAGGACACATCAATTCCCTCACCTTTCAACATGGTTGGATTATCTTTGTTGGATGTCCTTAGTGCAAGGCAGACCAAGCCTCCCCCTAATCATATGCTAAAATGTTTACATTTTATCATTTTTGTGATTTTAAGGGATACGCTTTTGTTTTAGGACTTCGAGAGATCTTTGGTTTCATGGAAATGGTATAGGGCATCCATAACACATGGGATCAGAAACAAAAACACAATTCCTTAATTCATGTATGGCGCGAATACGATTCAGTGAAAATATCACTGAGTGATATGAAAAAAAAGAAAGAAAAGAAAAGAATGCGAAGAGCCCATAAACAAGACGTAAATATTCCAAGAGAAATCTAGGAATGAATAAATATTTAGTGCAATAAACATCTCGCTGAAGTTCTTGAATTTTCGATTTCCTTTTGGAGCTTAGAGCAAGCATAAAACTTTGAAGAAACAAAAACTTTAAAATCTTCAGCATGTACTGAAAAAAAAAAGAGAGTTAAGGCGTAGTTTAAGCACGATGTCCCACTTTTCTGCAATAAATATTTATTTTATTTCTGTGTATAAGAAAGATACGGAAGAGTTTTTTTATCCATTTCCTCCGGTATAAATTGAAGATTTTCTCCCCTACTAAGTAGTTTGGTAACGCAAACATTTTGGCTTACTAGAGCATGGGAAAGATAGGGTAAAATGATTTTTCTTTTACTTTGATACTGCTTTTTTTAAAGAATAAAAAAGTTTTGGCACATAGCCATCAAAAGAAAATGGCAAAAGTTTAGTTTTAAAACTTTATATGCGATTCGAAGTGTCAGAAAATTAGTACTTGCATGTTTGATATATAAAGCATAGGTATATATATATTTTCTTTATGGTGAAACTTTAATTGATATCTAGACAAATCTTTTCCTCGCTATGCTTACTTTTATATTTTTTATGTCGTTTCCCCTTTCCAACCGAAATTCAGATGTTTCATTTTTTTATATTTATGAATTCTTTCTTCTATGCAACTAAATACTAAGATGGTAGAGGCCGGGATAGCCTGGTTGGTAGAGCGTTGGACTCTTACTACTAAGCTTGCGAGCTCAAACACCTCCAGCCGAAAAGACCCCGTGTGTGTAGCGGCTGGAGCACATTAAATCTATCGCGGTCACAAAATCCTTCATGTTGAGAGTAATATCACTAGGGAGGGGAGATAAGTAATCAGAAGTGATCGTTCTCTGTTACAGATCTAAATTACGATCTGTGGATGAATGAATGAAGTCTGCCCTATAAAAAGGCTTTGCGACGCATGTGAGCTAGAAGTCAGACTTCTGCCCTCGTGTGCTCCGGGGTCCATATCCTCAGAATCTACAGCACCCCTTCTACAGTTGTAAAGTGGAACACGATAACATCAAAAACTAAGATGATGAAGGAAAGACAACTTCCTTTCGAAATCCAAGAAGTGATTGGAATTTTATCAATATAAAAAACAATATTACTTTCATTTTTTCAGACTGAACAGTACTAAGTCTGTCTTTTTATTTTCTCGCACCCAAAGTATGGAGCAAGTATATCAATCGTCAAAAAATTCGAACTTCAGATTTTGAAGAATCTCCATTCTTTTAGAGTTCAAAAAACCCATTTTTGGAAAATGTCTGTCAGTCTGTCGGTAAAAGAGACAGCCCCCCTCCCGAAATTGCTTTTATTTAGAGAGACGGAATTTAGTATATAGTTTTTACACCAAATTTGAGAATTTCAATCAGATTTTGAGTATAATCAGTTTCGTGGAAATCTGTCTTTTCAGCTGTTCGAATGTGAGCTAATACGATAATTGAAAAATGGAGAAAGACTGAAGAAGAGGACGAAGAGAGAGATGAAGAGGGACGAAATATATACAATTGGATGTAATTCTGCAAACTGATTTAATATGTGTAGCGCAGACTTCTATAAAATTTTAAGCAGAATTCAGCAAGGGGTTGACAGTTTTTACCTTTCATAAAAATGTAAATGCAGAAATACAAAGACTTAAATATATTGATTTTCGTAAGTGTTTTCCGACTAAAGACGTAATTATGTGCTAAATATTGGTTTTAGTGGTATACGAAAACACTAATTCGATTTTCAGATACAATTAAGCGCATAAGAAGGATTAATCGCCAAGTCATTCGCCAAGAATCAGACGCTTTTCGTAATCCTTATAGATCGATATAATGCAAGACGTTTTCTGGGATAATACCTTTAGTAGAGAATTTGCTATAAAATGTTTGGGAGACTATTCTTGCTATTTAGAATTTCAGTGCATTTCGGTATTTTAATTTCTTGATTAAGAACAAAATTAATATTATATAACAGCAATGCTAATAATTAATAATATCAATATTAATAACATATAATAATATATACTAGCAATATTTTTTTAGATGATTTTCAAGTTAGTACTTGCCGATTTAATCACAAAACTTTATCCTAGTAGAATGTTGAGAAATTCGATGTTGTGTCCAGACTGTACTTACAGTGATGCCAGGTTTACCGTCGGCCAATTATAAGGCAGCAAGTTGGCTGCGCATGCGTAGACAGGCTGGAAAACGATGTTCTGATGATAGGTAATAGTCCTGATTGGAAAATTATAAACCGTTGTATAGTATTTTTTCTTACCACAAATGCGTTTTTAGAATTTGGTGGTCTTTCATGTCTTGAAAAAAATAGCTCACTTATCATAGATTAATTCCAATATTTTTTTTTCTCTTTGATCTTTCTAATGCGAGTTTCTTTTTCTTTTTCTTTTCATTTTATTTGCCACTTCTTACCTATAGTTTTCAAAATTTAAGTATATAAAGCCTTTTTTTATTTTACTATGTTGCTTTAGGTAAATATCCATCATTTTAATATGATACCAACTGAAAAAGAAAAACACCAAGCATGCCAAAATGGCAATTTATAGCCAAGCATGCAATACTTGAATATATCTTATAAAATTCCATCCACACATAATTCAGTTTATTTCTAAGCGATTCGTTACCTATTTGCTGTTTTAAAACTGACCGAATGTAAACCCGGTGTGACTCGCAGTTCTAAATCTCCAATTTTAGTTATTTCTGCAGAGAATGAAAACCTAGTAAATCAAATACTATGAGTTCCTTCGTATATTTGCGTAAATCTACAATCTTGTCCTCCAGTTGCAACTGATTTCTTGATATATATAAAGTTTAGTTTTTATAACCATTTTATTAATGCTAACGTCATTTAATCCCCCGATCAATCGGGGGTTACTGTATCCTTAAATAAAATGGAAATATCTTCTCTATCTTATAATCTCATTTTGGTGAAATGAACGTCTCATAACTCTTGCGTAAAAGGTGTGTGTGTGTGTGTAGGGGGGTTCCCAATATGAGAAAAGACATTATTAAAGCAAGAAGCAAATTTATCAAAAAACTGCCCAAGAGAGGTCACAAACGACTAAAAACAAACTGCGTGAACATTTTGGAAGAAAGCGTATTAATTTAGAATATATACATAAGAAAATTTACATTTAATTTTAAAAAGGAATAATCTTTAATTTCAAGTTCAAAAGCACATTCTTCTATATTTAAAGAATATTTATGCCTTTTTGACGCTTAACATAATTCTGAAAAAATATTTTTTTTACCACCTATCTTCTTTCGAAATAAAATAATGTAATTTAAAAATATGTGTTCCCAATTTCAAAAAAACACTTTATGAAAAAACAGATTACCTGCATCGTTATAAAGATCTAGTGATTACTGCAAACATATTCATTAGATTGCATAGCAGCTTCTACCTTAAATATAATTTGTTTTTTAAACATGGAATACTTTTGTAAATTGAAAATAATCACCAAATTTGAATGAACTTTTTCTGTCGGATTAAAAAAAATATTCTTTTACCAAAATCACGCAAAAGAATAATTCCTGATTAAATAAGCATACTTTCTATAAGTTTTTAAAATGCATAAAAGACACTTATAACTAAATGAGCTCAAAAGCGATTTATTCTGAAATTTTTTATCGGACAGGAAACTATATTTTACTTGATAAAAAAAGTGCTCCCGGATTTCCAACTAATTAGTAGAGTCACTTTTAATTAAGCTCCCGTAAAACGCAGGTACAAATTCTTTCTCTGCTCAGAACCGGACTTCCGTATTATGTTTCGGTTTTTCTAAAAGCAACTGAAAAAAAAAGTTCTGAACTTTCATTAATCAAAGTTTTTATCTTCCGCTCCGATTTTCCATCGGATAAATTAAAGTTCCCTTTAATGAAAAAACTAAAACCCGATTTAAGGTGGAACAGAAATCGATAGTTTGGTTCAAGACTGTTTTCTTTTAAACTTTTTTTTCTTTTAAAATCGTTTATATGTAAATGGGTCTTTGAATGTCATTTAAAAAAGATTCATCTTCGAGGGCGTGCTTTTATTGTTGAAAAATAAGATAAGAATGTTCAGCTTTGTTGCCTTTCTTTCATCCCATTTTTGAAAAGTTACAATTAAATAAAAAACGTTTCGTCGGTTTTAACTCGGAGTTTATTTCAGGCTCAAGTGATACACTTAAAATGAGTATTTCGTTTTAAATTTGGAATCTTTCGCTCAACTTGGAATATGTGTTTATATAGGAATAATTAATATTTCTCTTGTATGTAAAAGTAGTTTATTTTTTATTTTTTTATTTTTATTGATACCATTATAGTAGGTTTTACGATTTTATTTAAATGCTGAATTTTTAACTGCAAGGGATAATTGCACAATTTTAGAAAGGTTTCAAGGACATTTAATTAATATTTTAAAACCAAAGACTATTTCTAAAAAATATTCTATCTGATAGTTCTTTTTTTACTTTAAGTTTACTTACAAATTTTCATGATCGAAGGATTTTTCGCAGAATTTACAAAGCATTGATTCATATTCTTCTACTACTTACCAGAGTGCATAAATTGTGATGGGTCTGTGTTAAGAAAGACCTTTCTGCAACAGAACAAAGACACAATAGTCAGTAAGCGGAACGCCAGGGGATTTCGCAAAAATAGTTGAAAAGATACATTTGTAAGCAATATATGTACCAGTCTTCATTTTTTTTCAAGAAATGCAGTGTTCCTTTTTGAAATATGATGTGTAGTTTTGTCTTGATAAAACTTCATTCTTTAGAAACTATTCAGATAAAAAAAAAGAAACATTTTTGAATAAATATTAAACTAAAAAAATTCTTGTAATAACATGTTCGGATTATTAATTTTTTTCATTTTTTTTAAATTTCTCATTGTAAGAGTATTAAAAAATAAATCTCTCATTGAAATTTACTTTCCATTTACCTGACTAGATTTGTATATTTTCTAGATCGTAAATAGACTTATTTTGTTGTCACCTAGATAATCCCATGATTTATCAAAAATATCAAGATAGTATTCAATTTTTTCCCAGTTGAATGGTTTCTATACATATGGTTAAATGGTTTCTATACAAATTGTTTTACTTTCAGTCTTAGTTCCCGGCAAAACCTGATGAACAATATATTTTTAAAGCTTTTTTAAAATACAAATATTAGCTTATTATCTCTTTTATTATTGATACAATTGTGAAATCTTTATGCATTTAAAGTTTTCGTAATTGACTTTTACGTCGACGAATTTTCATTTGTTACTAATGATTTCCTTTTAGAAATAAGTGAAACAATACATACCATTTTTTAATATTCGTTTAGTGTCTTTTCCCCAGGTAGAAATAATGACTGACGGCTGAAGGTCTTTTCTCTTTTTGATTGCAGAAAGAAATGTCAACACATTTAGTTCGCAACGTTTTTGAGTTAAGGTATAGAAATATTTCATCTCAAAATGCGTAAAAGCATAACCTTCAATTTACAGCTTGTTTAAATATTGCCTTTCGGAAGAAGAATCAATTTGAAAATAGCAGACGATATTTTCCCTTTAATACAAATTGCTGCCAAAAACATTTAAAATTAAAACATTTGGGTTTTTTCAGTTCCTTACCAAAATTGTTCTAAAATTGATTAAATACTCTCTGTAATTTATTTAATGTCCTTATTTTTTTTTAAAAAAAAGTTACATTATTATCAGATATATTTGAAAAAGCTTGAGGATAAATTTGATCTATAATGACGTAAGATTATGATCTATTATTGTAGTAAGCCTGATCTACTATTTTCCTTCAATTATCATGCTATTAGAGCTCTCATAAATAAATGAATATTCTTTTTGGATGTGGATTTTTCAAGATTAATAAGCCCTTCACAATAATTTATGATGGAATTTTTCTATTAAAAGTTCCTTTTTTTTCTTTCGAATCTTGGTTTTCAAAATATTTTTAATTTTTATAAAAAAACAAAGTCTGTAAATAGTATGTAAATTATGAATAGCTTTTTTAAAAGAAATAGTTAAAATTGGATTTTTAAATCAATGCATTGGTAATTTATAATTTAACATTAACTCCCTTATTAAATGATAAAATGAAATATGACAACTTGGACTTCTATTATCCAACTTCTATATTGGAGCATACAATGAAATTGATAAAATATAGATTTTTGTAAATACCATTGGCAGTCCAGTCGTCCACACGAAATTCTATCATGTGGAAGTATAATTGTACAGAATATTTCTGTTCAACGCAGAGTAGTTTTATAGATGCCATTGACAATCTTCAGAAAACAATTACTTTGTTGGTACATAATAGTTCAATCGATACATTTATAATGCAGGTAATATTTATTGGTACCATTAAATACCTTCAGAAACCAATAAAATGCTATAACATAATGGTACAGAAGATTCCCACACAAAGAAGGGATATTTTAGAGATGCCAATGACACATAATACAACGAATAGGAGATAATATCATTTTAGTATATAGTTAAGATAATGAACTTCTGAGTGTTTTAAAGGATTTTTCGTAGATGCTACTTACTATCCAGGTAAAATAATATAACGCATACGCTTAGTAATATTTCGATTGTTTTCATTTGTACTGTAGTTTAGTAGTAAAAAATTTCTTCTTGCTAATAATTCAACTTTCTCTTCATTGCTTGGATTAGCCAATCAGGTTTCCTAATGTAAATACAGAAGTATGCGCTAGATGACCGATGGAGCTATTTAAAGTTATATAAGAGTTGCTATATATTTTGTTAATGCCAAAATAGAATTCAATTCGACTAAAAAATGTCTACAGAAATCTAAAAATAGTATGTTTCAGAAGAAACTATTAAAAAGATCCAAAACTTATTTTGATTAAATAAGTCGTCATTATTCTATCTTTGTATTCTTTACAAAAGATATTGTATTTCAAAAATTATCAGATGAAGATATTTCCTATTGCAAAAATATACCCAATGTGGGACTTCGTTTTGAAACACATATTTTGAGAAACATTTCATTAAAAATAATAATAATAAATAATCTGTGCAGACATAGTGAAAGTAAGAAGGTTAATCTATTTTCCTTACCGTAAGATGCTGATCAATCGTCTGATAATCCCTTAGGGAATTTTTAAAGGGAAGTTCGTTAGCGGCGCAAAGCTGACTGCGCAGTAGATGATAATTCAGCTAAACCTTTCAGTGTTGTGTGTGTTTTGTTCATGTCGCGTGTTCAATGTTTAAAGATATTAAAAAAAATTTTTAATAAAATTTTTTCGGCCATAATGATTGCCTATTCTCTGTGCCCTGTATAAAAACTTCACTGTGTACTCACGTTATTTCTTTTAATTTATGTTTCACTACTTTTCTCTCACATTATTTGAGAATTTATTTCTACAAATACTTCGATCAAAAACTTACAATAAGGCGTTGACTTTTTTGAGGGCTATTTTGTACCTGATGAGAAATGACGAGGGATCTCTCTCTTGATAAAAGCGGCACATTTCAGTTTCCGGGGCATTTTGAGATTTAAGGAGAGACAAAAGAAAATCTCTCTCCTCTATTGATCTGCTGACGGGGCCCGTTCCTCAAGCGGACGCTCCCGGAAAATCCAGGTAGTTTGCTACCGGCAATGACAGGCGGTTGTTAGATGAAAATTGATCTCCTACCCAAAATATGGAGAGGAGGAATTTTTATCAACAGAAGCGGGAAGAATCTTTCAAACTTGCATAAAGAGGCAGGAATAAGTTGCTCTTTTTTTAGAAATAACGAAACAAAGAAATAAAAGACAGACTGAAATTCGATCCTGTATTTCGATTATATTATAAATATAATTTTATATTCCTATTCATCATGAATGAACCTTATGGGCAAAAGAAAAAAATTAGAAGAAAATTTAGAATAAAAAATTGTATTTCTAAACGTGGCTTTTAAACATAATAAAATTTATAGCGTAGATATAATCGATAAGTAACAGAATATATCAATCAAAACTTTTTTAAATGCTTTTCAAAGGAGACTATTGAAAGTAGTTATCAAATTTGGCAGGGAATTTACCATTTAGGAAATAAATGCTTCCTGAGGAAGAAAAAATTTACAAGATATTAAATGAAGGTTTGATTAAAAATTATTGGAAATATTAATGGGGCTTCTCGGAAATCCAGAATAAAACTACATCATGAAAATATTTTTATTCCTTTTAAAAGTAAAGAAAGAATTGCTTTTCTGTAGCATGAAGTTTATTTCCATACAGTTTTTAACTCTGTTTTTAATATTGAAAATTTTTAAGAATATTTGGGAGAATTTTTTATTGTTTTAGAAATTGTATTTACATACAAGAGTGCTGCTATAATGTTAAAAGATTTTTTCTGTGTTCTTATTATTATTGCAATTCATTCAATTGCTTTATCCTACAATTGAAAGCACAATCTATGAATAATGTAAATAATATAAAGATATATAATAAGTGAAGGAAAAAAAATAATTTAAAAGATAATATAAAGACCCAAAACTTATTTTGATTAAATAAGCCGTCAGTATTCTATTTTTGTACTCTCAGCAAAAGATGCGTTTCAAAAATGATCAGATGCAGTCTGATACATTAACTTGTATCAAACTGAATCTTCTTAGCTTTAGAATTAGCCTCTCTTTTGTAACTATACCGATATAGCAAAGAGAGTTTTCTGCATTATCAAGGGTTATGAATGGATATATGCTACATCCATGAAATCTAGTATGAATCTACACACGCCATAAAATATTCTAAATGATAGTCTAGTATTTTAAACAGGAATGGCAGTTTTAATTTATTCTTAACAATTAAATACAAGAATAGTTGAATAGATATCTCCATGATGTGCTGATTTGGAGGAGATACGATTTTTGATCCGACCGCAAGGTAAATATTTTCATATTTTGATGTAAATGCACCTTAAAAATATTTCTTACGATTTTTACTTAATAGCACTATTTAATAACGTAACCTGGAGGAAAGGTTTGTGTTCGAATTTGAGGATATTAAATTCTATTTAAGTTCTGCCGTGAAATAAGTCCAAATGCAGGTTAAATCCATCGCGGTCAAATATCTATCCTCTGATGTGATGCTGAAATATATGGAGAAGTAAGCAAGCTCAATTATTTCACTATTTTTCACATCTATGAATAATTTCATATCTAAAATATTCCTCGCTTTATTTATAAAGGGATCATGGCAATCAACAAGTTAATGAGCAATACTTGTCTTGCTTAAGCATCCGGGGTAAATTACATTATTGTCATTAGGGGAAAAGATGAGTTGTGATTTTTAATAAGCTATCACTTGCTTTAGCTGATTCTGTTTTTCAGTCCCTTCGTTAGATTGGAAAAAATCGATCTAAAGATATTTCCGTACCTATCAAGGTAGCGAGAAGTTGCATACTGAGTTTGACAGCAACTCTTTCCCTAATTTGAAGTTGATAGAAAACATAACAGTAGATAATAAAATATAAATAAATTAAGTAGTGAAGATAATATTGATATAATAAATTCAGCGATAGACTTTTCTATGATATTGCTTTGAAATATCATTAGTAATAGATAATTGATTTATAATATTTATTTCAACGAATTCAGGGCTAGTATCCTTTTCATTGAAAGCTTTATATGTAGTTCTGTAAAATTTGATTTTTAGACGAGTTTTTTTCACTTACTATAAAATACTTTACATTTAAAAATAATAAACAATATATAAAAAAGATATAAGCAATACATAAACACACACACACACACACACAATATAAACATATTAATATTAATATTATTTAAAACTAATCATATTCTCCTTGTAAAAAAACGAAAACTAAAAAAATATTTGTTAGAATTTCGAGCCGTTGCCAATGTTCTCTTTGAAAATATATTTGGTTCTTTTTTAACGGAATATTTTTGCACTTGAACAAAATTCTACCGAACAGGGATAAATTTAAACTTTATTTGGTTTAATATTTAAAACAAAGTATTTTTAAATGATTAGTAAAAATATAAATCCAAATTAAACTAGTAAACATTGTTATGAACTTAATAGATAAAAAAAAAGAATGTCTCAAATAAAATCATAATGGACATTTTTTTCTTAGACAGAAAGCTTTGCATCTAAGCTAATTATAAAACGATCCCGGATTCCCAACTAATTATTCGTGTCACGTTTAATTAACGTTCACAAATCTGCAGACGCTAATACCCTCTCTGCTCAGAACCAGACATCCGTATTATGTTCCAGCTTATCCAAAAGCGATCGAAAAAAAATATTGAAAGTTTCATTAATCAAAGTTTTTTTCGGATCCTCTTCGATTTCCCCCATTGGGCGAATTAGAATTTCTTTAATGAGAAACTAAGCAAATTTGGAAACTGGATGGAAATCGATAGATTAATTCAAATTCTTCCAATTCTTTCTGCTTCTTTCGGAATTTCAGTCTTTTCCTATTAAAGACATTTATATGTAAATATCGTTTGAAACGGGTCATCTTAAATAGCCTTCTTTTATTTTTGAGAAATGAGAGAAGGGTTTATTTCGAGCTGTGTTTTTTTTCTTCTTTTTGCTTTCTAAGAACTTTGAGTTAAGTGATGGTGAATATTTTTCTAATCTGAAATGTAAATCACATCATGTTCATATTGTTACAGAAACCCTCACAGCTCCATGAATTGAACATTGAAAAATTTAACAGCTTAGTGACAATTAAAGACTTTTCATTTTACACAAAACACAAGAATTCACAGAAGCAAAACGTTAATGTAGTGCATACAAAACCACAGAACACAGGCAGCAAAAAGGCAATCAACGAGCCTAGTAATACTAAGCGCCTAGAAGCCTCAATTACTTTCTTGAGCTCAACTCAAGCTCTCTTTCTACAACAAATTTACTAAGTATTGACTACAATTCTTTGTTTATCAGATTTTAATCGCTTCTGTAGTGGAACTGCAATGTTTTGGAAAGATGTCGCAACTTATTTCTCAATCTATATATTGCCAAAATCTAATAATTTTAAGAACTCCTATTTTGTCCTTAAAGAATAATGCTAATTTTGCCAAATTTGTCTCCAAGGTTAAAGGACATCGATTTGATATCCATCAGAGCTATAAGTAAAACTACTTTAATGACTTGGAGATTTACTATACTGAGATCAATATTATGGATTCTTAATGTAATATAGGCATCATATAATATAATAAATGATACATCCTTATTCCAATCTTACAATTATCTTTGAATTTTTCTCTATACTTTTTGCTTAATACTTTTTGTAATCTAAATTGTCTTTTTACGCTGGAATAATAAAATTCTTTGGATTTAATTTTGTTTAGCTTGTTGAGTATATCTTCTTCTGCTATCACCATGCTGTTAAGACTTTTAATTGCGTCTCAAAGAGTATTCAGTGACATGAGTAAGATTAATTTCCTTTTCTTGTCCTTACTCATTAAATTTCCTTCAAAAAGATGTTTAAATATTAAGTTTAAAATTGACGTTTAATTCATAAAACTTTAGGAATTTTGAAAAAAAAAACTATTTATTTCTCCCGTTTTTTCCAAAGGCTACTGAAAAAATAACTTAATTACAATTACAAAGTAAAACGAAATATTAAAATGATAAAAAATTAGAGTATAAAATATATAACAGAAAAAAAATTGAATTTTTCTGAAATGGATGCACCATAATTTCTTTTTATTATTATTACTTGTAATTCGTGAAACAAATTCCTCATAAAAATTATTTCAAATTTAAAAATGGAATTTCAATAAAAATCCGTTTTCGGAAAATAAATAAAACATTAAACGGATACATAAAAATACGACTTTTTAAAAAAAGCTATTTTTATGTCATAACTTGAACAATGCATTAAAGTTGTCTTAATGATTTGAATAACGAAATTGGTTCAAATTTCATCACAAAAATTGTACGAAATCCAACTTGGTATTACTAAAATTTTAATTTTATAAAATTAAAAGGGTATAAAATATCTATTTGTGTTTTTTTGGGTAATATTTTTTATACACTAAATTTTAATTTGTAATTATAACTTTAAAAAAATCTTCCTCAAGTTGAGCTTTCCCTCTACCCAAAAATCAACTGTATGAAATTTATTAATTCTAAATCCAGCTGTCCACCCTGAACAATCCTGCTGTCTACCCCCCCCCCCAAGAGATACACTTATTATTATTGTAGAAGTTATTCCATCCTGCCAAATCTAAATATTGTGTAAATATATGTGGTACATAAATCTTTCACTGTACTCTTTTTAAATTAAATCTGTTCGAGACAAAACTTTAACGAATTTCTTCATCATGATGTACTTTTACTGTTAGTTTCTTTAATTTCCAGCATCGAAATACATAATGAAACTTCATATTAGTTATTTACACAAAATTAAAGTAAAATTAAAAAAAAATATTTGAAAAATTGAATTTTTTTTGTTTAATGCTCATTGAACTGTGTCTGTTTAAATATGAAATCCATCCTCACAGGCAGAAATTGAATATTTATTTCTTTAGTTCCTAGCATTGAAATAGATAATGAATCCTTCTTCGAAAATGATTTTTATATTTATTGAGTCACAATTGAGGAGAAACTTGAGAAATCTTTTCTAACGAAAATTTCTTAAGCTATCAGAAAATTTCTAGTGGCTTAAATTCTCAAAGAGAAAGCTGCTCTTATGCCTGACGCAAATATGAATAAACGATCGAAATTTGTTGGACGCTGTGGTCTTAATTACGACCACATAGTTTAGAAGCTCATTAGTTTCGCCAAAATATCTTGTTGGCTTTTTTTTTGGGGGGGGGGAGGTTACGATAAATAAGACGGAAGCCAAGCGAAGTTTCGGGCTGCTTAAGGACTGTTTTTTTTTTCATCTTGAAGCTTCTGAATTAAAACCTTTATGGTAATTAATGAAAGTGTTTTCCATTAAAAGTTAATCTTGAAAAAGTTAGTCTTCTAAATATTCGTGTTTTTGAGATGATTGAATTGTTATCTATAAAAAATAGATAATTAATGAATATTTTTAGAATCACTAACAATAGAATATAATTATTTTAAAACATGCTCTAATAAGTCATGTTAAAAAATTAATACTCATAGTTAATATGGATATTTATTAAGGAAAAGGATCGCAATTATAAATATTTGAGCTACATTTTATAAAAAATGTTTAATATACCTAGTAAGGTTGAATATCCCTTGTAAATTGTTGTTCTTGCTCTAGTATTGCTTTTTTTAACAGAAGGAAGGGTGTAGTAGCTTCTGTGGGTATGGACCTCTGAACACCCGAGGGCAGGTCTGACTTCTAGTTCACACACGTCACAAACACTTTTTACGGGGTGGACTTCATTCCTGCATTTCATTCATTCATCTATAGATCATAATTTAGATCTGCAACAGAATAATTCCAGTGATATTACTTTCGACAAGGAGGACTTTGTAACCACAACAAATTTAATGTACGACAAACACACACACGGAGAGTCTTCAGCTGGCGGGTTTGAACTCGCAGCCCAAGGGATGAGAACCCAACACCTTATCAACCAGACTATCCCGACCCATCTCTTATCAATACCTCTGATTTTCTTATTATTTTTAAGGCCTTCTTTCATTGCAACTATTATTCATTTTAAAATTTTGATTTTACTTTCTTGTATACAATGAGAAAATATAGTAATCGTCAAAAAATTCAATCTCCAGATTTGGGCGAATATCTATATATCAGATCTCTCTGAGTTCAAAAATATATTTTTAGAATTATACTTGTCCGTCAACTCGATAACTTTTTAAATAATATAAATATTTTGAGTTAGGGCTGCTGAATTTCGGTATATGATCTTTATTCTCCGTTTGTAGATTTCTATCAGATTTTGAATGAAATACATCGAGGGAGAATATCTCTGTCAGACTGCCCGGATATAAGTTAAATTATCTACGAAACGAATATGGCTAGATGAATAGAATTTTGTACACAAGTTTAGTTTCAAAAATATAGATTTTTATCAAATTTGGAACCAGTTCCCCCGAAGCGGTTGACCACCCATGGGTTTGTACTTTCACAAGCGTGTAAAGCCGCTATCTCACAAAGGCAATGACTGAAATATATGAAGTTCGGAATGTCATTTTGTTACTACAATTTTTGATGAGTGTTACATCTAGGGTTTAAATTATAGGAGAAAATGCGTCAAAAATATGCATTTGAGTTTCGTGTTTTTGTATACTAACTGCACCCAAGTAATTAATGGCCGAAGACCTCGCTGTGATAGGTTCTTTCATAACTGTAGTGCAAAATTTTAACTAAAATAAACAATCACATTCAGTAGAGAATATGCAAAATTTTTTTAAGGAGACTACTCAAGCTGATTTCATGTTATTTAATTATTTCTATTATTTAGACCCTTCACAATTCCATACTTGTAAATTAGGCGACTGCTTTGAGAAATAGGCAACGATGTCCTTTTCTGCCTTTTACGGCGCACTCATCGTGTTAAGAAAGAATGATCGTAAAGCAGGTAGAAATTTAACGAAAATAAAAACATTGACCAAAATAATCCGTTATTTCTTTCTTGACATTGAAAGCATTTATTATTATTTTCTGCCAATTTATAGATAATATTTGTTATTTCTTCAACTAACAATTTGACCTTTATAATTAACTCTTTTTTTTAACGTGATAATGTTTTTAGATTTGATAATGTATGCGTCGCACAAAATGTAACATTCAAAAATTGTTCAAAAACCTCTACTTTTTTTGAATAACGTTTCGCAAAATATCTAGTTATCTTCTTTTAGAACTAAACATTATTATAAGACTCTGGGATCTTTAACTTTTCATAGTAAAACCCTAAAGTCTGAAACCTTCTATAGTAGAAAGGAGATTGGAAACCTGGATATCGATATAAGAATAGCCTAAATTTTCAGGCTGGTTATATAGAAAAGTAACCACGTGTAAGGTTCTTATTTATGTTTAATTTTATTATTCTTGCATTTATTAATGCTGAGTGGCAACAGCAGTTTTGTTATGATTAGTTTCCCTTCCTGTATTCGATATCGCACAAGAAATGTTCTCGTCCATGAATATTTATTAAATGTTTATTTTTCAAATGCGCCTTTTCCTTCTTAAAATAATCCTCATACAATTGATATTCCTCTTATGCATGTTTGCACATAACTTTTGGTAATAAATTCATTTTGCGGTTTTCTCCATGCTTTCAGACCTGTATTACAGTTTCACATTTATGGTCCATTAAATCTACAGAAAGAGAAATTCCCGTTCTCGTACTTTCATCAAAAACATTCACCCCAAAAAACCAAGCCATTACTTTTGATGGCGATCTTCCTTCCAAAGAGAAATGTCGAGCAATCCTCCTCCCAATAAAAGCGACACATTTCAATTTCTGGGGCGTTTTTCCTATCCAAGAAGAGACAAAAGGGAATTCTTTCCCCTTTATTGATCTGTTGACGAGGGCCGTTTGTCATGAGGACGCTCCCGAGAAATCCAGGTAGTTCTCTATTGACAGTGACAGCCTGCTCATTGATGAAAATGGATCCCTCGATTCGAATATCGAAAAGAAAGCCTTTTTATTAAGGGAAAAAAATGGATTGTCTTTCATCTTTGCATAAAGAAGTAAGATGAAATAGTACGCATCTTTGTTATGAATGAATAGGAGAACAACAGGTTGTAAATAGTGTCATAATTATTGTTATCATGGATGTATCTAATTCAGACTAGAGACTAGAGAAGATAAGGCAGAGATGAGTTTCTGATGAGATAATAAATATATATATAATAAGCATATTTCCTTCGTGAGTTCCACAGCTTATCTGATAAAAATCAACAAATTTTGGCATTGTGTATTTAGTCACCCAAGCTAATGGGAAAAATGCATTTAGTCTTCTAAAAATCAAAAATAATACACAAAGCTATAAAATATCTCTGTAGAGAAAAGGAAAAAAGCAGAAAAATGCAAAAAATGGATATCATTAATTTTTCAAATTCTTCTTTCGAATGGCTTAAATTAAGCGTATTTATTAAATAAAATTTTCGATATTAATGATATATATTTCTAACTATAATACTCATACATTGTATTATAATTCTAATTGATATGCCTCATGATCCTTACGATTTTTATGATATGATAATTATTGAATTATATTTATATAAGGGATATTTTATTTATGTTCCTCCCACCCCAGGGACACCTCGTAATTGTGGATGAGATGCTTCTGCCATGGTGGTTGGATCCCACCACTCTCCCTGGAGGGTACACGAATAGGTGGAGATAGGCTCCTCCCATTGATACGGGAAGTACTTCCTATGAGAAAAGTTGTACCGTGACTGAAGAGGGTTTTTAGGACTCAGCCACAGTTGCCCGACAGTGTTGCTGTTGCGGCGGTTCGGTTATTGAGCCTTATGGTTCAAATCTCTGTCCCTTCGTGGCGGGTCGGAGAGTATTGTATGACTTATTTATGCTCCGCCACCTCTTCATACTCAAAAAAAAGTCTTTCACGCAGTTCGTTTACAAGCACATCTAAAGAGTTCGATCTTTTCTCTCTACATAACTAAATGTAGCTACGCTATTTGCAAAGAACTCCGTATCTGGTACATATTTTTGAATTAATGAGATAATATTCCATAAAAAACATTATCTGTCCCTCGGATTTTATAGTGAACCGTTTAAGATAATCAATTTAAAAGTAACAATGTTTTATTCTAAATGAAAACATCAATTCAAAGGCAACATAATACAGTCAAAGCATACAAAAAATCAGTTTTGGCAATTAATAACATCATTTTATAACAAAGTCGATAATAAGACACTGTAACATCGTAAGACACTTTATTATTATTGTCTTAATTATTTTAATTATTATTAACTACTGCCTTTTTCTAGACTCAGTTACGCCTCTCAACTCTTTCTACTAGTTGCTATAACTAACAAAGATTCTTATAGAAAGACATAGTAACTTTCCTTATAATGAACTGATAGCAAAGTTTCTAGAATATTCTGGGTCCTTCATTTCAATCCAGTTGCAACCGAATGGTTACCAAGTTTATCTTCATAGCTAAGAGTCATTTTCCAAATATCCATTCAACATTCTTAGAACTATCACTAAAATCCCTTCCTTATTGTGAAGCTATTACATTAGGGGAAGTAATATTATGAATTTAGAACAATAATAAAAAAGCACCTTTTTAATCGTGGCTTAATGGTTAACTTATGTACAGGCATATTCTATTTTTACTAAGATAAGTGTCCTTATAAACAGAAATATGTTCTATGTTGTTTCGCTTAACAGATGTATCACTGACAAAATTGCAAATTTTTTACATTGGTTTTATTGAGTTTCCCAATCTTATTAGTCATGCTTAATAAGATATTTCTGACACACAAACATTTTAAATAAAGAAAATTCCAGTCATCTGAATGGACAACTTACTGATATATGAAATGCTACTATTCAACTATTATTAGCTACTTACTGATAATGCTACTATTTCAACCATTTTTTTTAAAAAAATATTTCATTGGTGGGTTGATGTAAGATCTACCAGTCTTTACATGATTCTTAGTGAATAAGGCTATTGATTGGCCTAACATAATGAAACTAAAAACTATAACTCGGCAAATTTTAATAGTAGATGCGTGGAACTTATTTTAAAAATATTTTTACCAAAAATACTTTATTAAATATGACTAATAGGGACAGTTTAAAAATTTAACATTTGCAAACATTTATAGATTGATACAGTACAAAATGTGATTATTTATGAAATTTAAAATATTTTTCCAACTAGAAGTATATTTATCTATCTGTAACAGTTTAGAAATTGGTTATTGGATAACGATTATAGTGAATACTTTAGGTATATTCTTTACCTATAGGTAAATTTTAACTAGCATTTGATATAAAATTTCTTTCGATGCATCGAATAACTATTGTAAACTTTAAATTTGCTTGGAGTAGACAAATTTTTCTTCATCTGCACTTATTTAAAAATCAGTCACATTCGCTTTTACAGTAGTCATATTTTTCTATTTTAAATATTTGTTTTTTTTTTTAAAAAACTCTTCAAATTTTTTTCATTTGAGAGTTAAATTTGTTTTTATTTATTATATTAAATTTATTTTGAATACAAAATTATAGTTTTCCTTAATTCTTTATATTTTGTTTTTAATAAATTCCATGAAAATATTTTATGAAGAACATCTTAAATATTTTCACTGCCATTTCCTATAAAAGTTCTTGACCCTAAGTCATTCTGAAGATCAATCTTGTGTCATGAGATATCAATGAAATGACGTCATAACGGGAGTAATATCGATGGGAAGTGACATAGCGAGTGATGCAATCAATTAATGATAGATTCATACGCTGTTGCCAGATGACAAATAACTTTGTTAAAATAAAAGGAAGACGACTTTTAAAAGAACACCTTTTATCTTCAATTTTGATTGATTCTTCAATGAATGGCGAAATTTCTTTTCCTTTTAGAAAAGGGAGAAAATAATAACAGTATTTTAATGTGATATTAAAGTCATCTTTAGAAGAAAAGATAACATCTTCAAGATTTTTAAACCATAAATTTATAAATTTTGAATAATCTATTATGCTTTAAAGACAAATTAAGGATTAAATACAAATCTTTTAGTTAAAAAAAATGAAAAAATATCAAATTTTAAGGGTAGGACAGAAGGTAGCATATGGAAGTGTATTATTTTTACGATAAAATATGCGATATTGAATTGTGTCTCAAGCACACAGGTACACATACATTTATTTTTATTATAAATAGAAATAATAGTTCATGTTTTAAAATCCAAGTTTTTGTTTTAAAAGCATATCTTAACATTTAACTGTCGGTAATATAGAGTTTAAGGAACGTATTTCGGGATATTATTAATAAAAATTAAATATAATTTACGAAGTTTTATATTATACCACCGCAACTATCGTACTAAACGATACACAACTGTCATATGTCTTAGAAAACTTCTATTTAGAGAAGGAAATAACATAATAATATTAACAAAACTATATAAATATAGATTTACGTAAATAATTTCAGACAGTATTTAAAACTGTCTTTTATCTTTATTTTTTTTATCGCTGTTACTTTTAGTGTTTTTGATGGTAATGTTATCAATGTAATAAATTCTGTAATTAAAAATGTAAGTCTTATTTGCACAAAAAGCATTTGTATTACAAGCAATAAACTCTCTCTGTATGTTAAATAGGATGAATATAAATTCAATATATTACACAGAATATATACATACAATTACTTACAATAAATTTACTTCGTATAAAGAAGAAAAGTTCGCATGTTCGAAAATTAGTTCTCTCAGTGGCAAATTTGATGCATAACTTGATATTGATATACAATTTTGGTAATGATCATAATTTAATTTATTTAGTATTTTTATGTATTTATTTAATCTTGTTCTCACATGTTCATGAACAGAGACATTCAGATAAAATTCCAAATATAGGTTTTTAGAAAAGAATGAGATATAATATATCAAGATGTCTTGCAATTTACAACATAATTTTTTAAGAATTTCATTGTTTTCTTTAAGTGTAGTTAATGTTAGAAGGGGGGAGATGTCTGTGAATGGGAAGAAAAAAATTGCTCTATGGATATTTCAACGAAACAACATGGGATATATAATAAAATAAACATTTTTCTAGCGAGAAAATTGTTCGAAGGGAGTATTGTATTTTCTATTTTCGTTTGGAACTTCAAGCAAATAAAAATTTAAAGTAACAAAAACTGAAAAAGTTTCCATCGTATGCAGAAAATCCATCGTATGCAGTTTAATACAGATGTTCTTCTTTCCTGTAATGTATATTTATTTTATTTTATTTCCATGTTGAAGCAAAATATGGAAATATGCTTTTTGATCCAGTTCCTTTAGGACAAACTGAAGTTTTTCTTTTGCTAAATAGCTTAGAAAGACATGGGATAGGCAAAAGTTTTGTTTACTCGGGCCTGGGAGAGATACGGCTAAAAGAAAATTGTTTCTGTTTTGATATTGAAGAAGTTAAGCGTTAAAAAGCTTGAATGGATGAAAAAAAGATTTATTTTTATATTTTATATAATTTTGTGTAACAGGACATGAAGCTATATGAATAAGTAATTTCACATTAATTCCTTTATTTAATGTTTCATTTTTATATCTGGCAACAGTATTAAAAAACTGAAATCTGCTATCGCAAATTTCAAGTTACCATTTGAGAATAATACTTTTTTTAAAGTAATGTGGTATTAATTCGACTGAAAAACATAATTATCAAATTTCGCAATCACCAATATTTAGAAAACAATTTTTTGTTTCATCTCATAATCGTTCGATCTCTAAAATTTTTCTCCAGGCCGTAATTCTTTTTGTTGGAAAATCCGATTTAAATTGGTTTGTAAGGATTTCGTGACTGTTGTATCGCTCAATCATTGATTTCTAGAAAGGATTTGATTTTTTTCCTTCTCAAAATCATTCGAGTTCCTTTTTTCAGCCAGTTAGAAAAATTGAAAATAATACATATATGCATATTCTACCATTTATTGGCCAGAGAGAAGAATCGGGTGCATGGCGGACATTTGGGAAGTTAAAACTTTTTTTGGCGATAATTCGTCAAATGGTACAACTTTCCTTATCATTTTCTAATAATACTAGAAACTAAAAATTGATGCCTCAAAAGAGATAAATCGCCATTTTTCTTCATTGCATTGGCATTCAAGGCATTTTGACCCTTCAAACACCTTAAATCAAAACAACGTCATGTTTTCACAAGATAAAAAAATCAAAATTTAGTGGAACTTAAGAGTATTCATCTGTATCAGCCAAACCTGACAGCATTCAGAAAGTGCCACGTATGAATGACGAAGAGCTCTTGAAAGCATTTGAGAACCATGGAAGAAATTTAATTGAACAATCTTCTTTTTAAATATTTAATTACATTACATATAAAGCCGATTTCTATTGGAAATGAGGGTTTTTCGAATAATAAACGAATTACAAAATATCATCGTTTTTTGTACATAATAGACAGAAAATTGTCGAGATGTAAAAGAAAAACAATTACAAAAGAGATGGTATCGGAGCACGCTGGCTTATTTCCTTTGAACGTAAGCATTTTTCTGTTTTCATAGAAAAAGTTTAACTGGTAAGTCACGTTTTTGTTTTTAGAATTGCATATATAAGAGTTGGCGATGTGGTTAGGAATTACAGTGCCAAACTTCTAAGACTGATAGAACTTGTTAAGAGCGAAACGTGTGATAAAAACGCGATTATTTAATTTCAAAAGATGTAGGCATTTCCAATTAAAAAGAAAATGCTGCTCCTATGCAAACTAAATGGGATAATTCATGTCAAGATGAACGCCATTTCCTATGAAAACTTTGAATGAAATGCAACTATTTAATTAGAAACCATAGATGCAACTGGAGAAAAGTCAGTGAAAAAAAAGCAACAGATGTATGAAAGATATCAGGCTGGCTTTTACAAATTTCTAACAGGTATGCTGAACTATACTTTAGTCATCATAGAAAAGGATACAATCTTTAAAAAATTATTCTTATCCTAAGTTGAAACGTAGTTTAGCAATCCTTACTTCAAGAAAATTTTGTAAAGCTTTCCAGTTACGGTTTTGAATATAATGAATGACAATATAGTGTTGTTGGCAGACACCATAATATTATGTACTAAAACCGAAAGGATGAGCCACAAGTTTTGAACACCTTTTAATTTTTCTCTAGGATGTAACACGGGATAGCACAACACCACGCAACACAATTACACTACACAACAATTAATAGTAGAAAATAGAGTTCATAACTAAACAGTCAAACATCATCCTGGCGATTCGAACAAACAGACTACTGCTTCCTTATAGATAATCTTTCCCATAGTTCCACTCAGCTACCGCGCCATCTAGCGGTCAAAAGTAATATCATCCTTTCATGGAGGTTGGCAAAGATTATCTCTGACGTCTTTACAATATAATATCCAACCAATAATCACCAATGAGTTTGAAAATCAAGTATAAAGGCGAAGAAAGAAAACAGCTGAATGCAAGAAAAGCACACTAGTTGAATGCAAATAAATTGGTCAATTTTAGTTAATGTTTATTTGCAAGTCACATTAAAAACAATGCAACTGAATAAAAAAATGAAAACTATACACCTACATCTTTCTACAAACCTGGTTGACTTCAAGGTCATTCCACTTCCTTTTGCATATAATTTGAAACAATCTTTTTTTTTTTATCATATGAAAAAATAAATCCATATTAAACGAACAGTTTTCCTTAACTTTCAAAATACATAAAAAATAATAAATAAAAATTGAGGGCCGAATCGGATTATAAAGAATTTTTTTTCAAGCAGAAAGCTTTGTATTTAAAATTAATAAAAAAATGTTCCAATTTTTTCAGCTAATTAGGAACGTCACGTTTAATTAAGCTCCCCAAAGTTGCAGGTAGTGATTCCTTCTCAGAATCGGGGATCCATAATATGTTTCGGCTTTCAGAAAACGATAAAAATGTTTCATTAATCAAACTTTTTTTTTGCACCCGCTCCTATTTTTGCTCCTCTCGTCTGATAATTTATTCTTTTTTTAATGAGAAAACTAAGCGCGATTTAAGACCTGGAAAGAAATCGATATCTTAATTCATGGCTATATCACTTTTTTTCTACTCTCGTTTTAGTTCCTTCTCTCATAAGATCGTTTATATGTAAATGCAGCGTTGAATGTCATTTAGAACAGATTTATTTTCGACGGTGTGCTTTTGTTGTTGAAAAATGAGATAAAAAGGGATACTTCCGCGATTTCCTTCTCCTTTATTTCGAAATTCGGTTTAAAGTGGAGTATGATATTTCCTTTGTTTGTTCGATGAGCTATTTTGAAGGGAGTTTGGAGCCAAATTCAGGTTTTAACTCTAAAGTATTTAAGACATTCTATCTATCATAATAGGGAAATTATGCGGCTAGGTTTCAGTTATCAAACAACTTAGATGCTGTTTAATGAAAAGTCTAATCGCATGATGAATTTATATTATATCATCTATTGTTTGACTTTGAAGTCTACATTTATAAATAAATCTGGTAAAAGACAAAATTAATGCAGAATAAATAACGGTAATAAATCATGTTTATATATATACATATATATATATATATATAAAGCTCATATTAATTTCCTTCTTAAATGTTATTTCCTGATCCATTAATAAATCAAATGTATTATAAAGGTAACACGCAATTGAGTCCATGTGCCCAGTGGATGGATAATAAATCACTGGTGTAAATATACTTTCAGAGGATTCCTTCGATAAGTAATAAATCACTAATTCAAAATAGATTCTTTTAAAATAATTAAGTTTATCTTTTCAAGGCCAAATGTATCAGAATTACTGTCAGAAATCTACAAGCGTGTAATTTATGTGAATATTCTTGTACATAAAACCTGAGATAAACAGGTGAGTTCCTATTTTTACCCTTCTTCGCCTTGTAAATTTGCGACTGTTTTATGCTGCGCAGTGTGCTTTCTGTTCACATGTTGACTTTTAAAATCGGAATTTAAAAGCCTACATGTGTTTTCTTCGTGATGTTTGGTCATGACTTTGCTGCCTTCTTTCAATTCTAAAGTAATATGGCTTACATTATATTTATATATAACGGTTAGAAATTCTTAAATATGTAGGACCAGCCGTTTGCCGTTAGAGTAGCTGCAGTGGATTAATGACAAATAAAAGTATCAAAAAATTGGGTTCGACAAATGAAAATTTTAAATCAAACACAATTTGTTAAGAAGAGACCCCCCCTTGATAAACATGATGGAACACTTACGGTTATGATGAACAACTTGTTAATATTGCTGGTCCTGAGAATCCTACATTACAAAGGTAATGACACGTATCTATACTATGTCTAAAATCTTATGTTTACATATTAGCTACGGTTATAGGGTTGACTAAAGGTCAGATACGATACGTATTAAATAGCTGTATGCATTGATGCCAAGTGAAGTGAATAACCCAAACTAATGACTCACAACAGAGGGTTCAAAATGCTTTGCGTCCTTTCATAATAAAGTGAGAGAGACAAAATAATTTGGAATTATAAAATTATGAAATAGCCTTGATGCCGAAATTTCCTAGCAAATCAAACAACACATTATTACTTATACCGAGCTGCTATCTACTATATGAAGCGAGAAGTTGCTATCTGCTCTACATTTCTTTGCAAATATTAGTATATAATTCACTAAAAATATCTTTAAAATACAACATGCAACATTAATACTGCAATGAAGTGATATTTAGTCTAGAAGAACTGATTTCAAAAACATTTGTAAATGCATCCACATAGTACTGAGACGTTTTTTAACTTAATAATCAAAACCAGACTTAGAAGGATCAATGCATGGTTCAAAAAATAGAATCAGCATTTGAAAAAAAAAATAGTTTAAGTATCTTCGATTTAAGGGGGAAAAACTAGTGAGATTATTTTTCCCGTCTACTTTCTTTTGGATAAGAAGTCTTAGGGGATTTAATTTTAGGTGAAGGTGATTTAATTTTAGTGATTTTAATTTTATGTAAGAAGTCTTAGGTGATTAATTTCTTTTGGATAAGAAGTCTTAAGTGATTTATAAAATAAATCAAATAGTCATATAACCAATGCAGTTCTTTTCCCTCATTGGGAAGGAAAAAACGATGCAAAATTAAAATTTCGATAACACAATTATATATTTAAAAAATTTCATTCATTTAAGATGTTACATTTTTCAATTTTAATTTTCGCATACTCTTCAACAAAAAGACCGACGGACCACCAATCTATTCATGAATTTGATTAAAAATATGATGTTGATCAATATTTATAATAATAAAGTAAATATACTAAATTTAATATTTTTTTCCTTTTTTTAATTACTGCATTCATATGCAAACAGACTGATAGACAGATTATATATATATATATATATACAGCGTGGCACAAAAGCAGAAGATAAAAGAGGAAGAATAACTATCCCTGGTTTTATATACTATAGGATTTTGATAGGGATTTCTGCACATGCGCAAGGGAAACAAGGGATATTTCAGAAGAATTTGTTCGGCTAAATAGTTTTTATCTCTTCACTCGGAGTGTGGGAATTGTCAACTTTAAGCCGATTCATCAATTTTTCAAAACGTCAGGCAAATTAATTAAGTAGAAAAAGTATAAACAGAACAGGAAATAAGAGAATAATTTAGAATGAAGTTAATATAGGCTAAATTAAGACAAAACTTTGGAAATTAATAAGAACTGAAATAAGAATTAAAAATATTATTTAAACATACCTGCGCGCACATGCACACACATCCGCGCACACGCACGCACGCACACACACACACACACATCCGCGCACGCACACACGCACACGCACACACACACACATTCAGTCAAAAAGGGAAATGTAAGTTTGTTTAATTTATCTAGTAATTAATATAATTATTCTGTCTTTATCTGCCATTTACTGTCTGTTTTCAAAACAAAATTAATCACGTTTTTATGAGTAACGTCTGGAAAAGAAATATTTTGAATATTTTAAGCATTAATTAAAGCCATACTTTCTTTAATATATATAATTTGAATTTTATACTTCTTCACAAAGAATGTAACATTTTAATTACAATCATTAGATCGTTCAGGCGTTAAAATTATTGCTCCTAAAAGTTAAAGAATTAATTCAAATTATATTTAAATTTTTTGGTTTAGTTGCGTGACACACACTCGGTAGAAAGTATTCCTCCGGATAGTTTCTGCCTCCACAACGTTGAAAGATATTTTTCCATTTCGAATTTTTCAACAGTTCGCACTCTTACATTCCAGGATCTACTTTTTTATTACAGTGTCTTCTTTTTTATCATTCGCTCTATCTTTCCTTTTCTATCTTAAGACACATGTTCTGCGGTATGTTGCATCGATCCTCCTCTTCGAAAAGATGACTAAAGGATGGAACGAAGAAGTCCGAAGGAGTTGGAACCGGAAGCGAATTTCCATATCATCATTGCGCTTCCGCCTCCAGGTTCAGTGGCAAGAACAGTGGCGTAAGAGTCCTCTGCTAAGTAGAGGGCCAATTTTGGTATATTTTAATAAATTTTTTGGTTATTTACAATCTTATGAAGCTATTCTCTTGTTACAGTTTTAATTTTCTCATTTACAATATAATATATTCAAGATAATAATAATAATACAATGTAATAATATAACATATAATAATATTCAATACAATTTTTCGCCTTTGTGAATTTCCTATGATAGACAAGTCGATTGAAAAACGTTATTCTCATAAATATTTCAATAATATAATTATTTAACCTTTTTAAATAACATAATATTCAATAATTTAATAATCGAAACTATTTAAATAACATAATATTCAATAATTCTCAATATTTCTCAGTGGGGAATTTCCGATGGTACCTTATATAAGTCGATTAAAAATCTTTTTTTTTTCATATTTTTCTAAATAAATGTTATATATATATATATGTATATATTATGAATTATAAAATATACGGATAATTATAAATTACAATAATTAATAACTTAATGTGCTATTTATCAAGTATAATTAATTAGAAATTATGTTCTTATTGCTCCTAATGACACTTGCTATGGACAAGGGCGCTGATGGCTATCAGTGAAGTCGAATGGGCGTTTCTTGCTTCTTAAGTAGCGCTAACTAGGATCAAGAGTACGACTTATCTACACATTCATCACATTAGCTTGCACAGTCCCTTTATATAGAGGGAGCGGGGGATTCATACCTCTCACAGACAGTATACGACAAAACAACAATGCCCTTACCGGGATTCGAACCCGGAATACCCAGATCATAAGGATTCGTTTTGTTATTTATATTTTGTTTTTATTTTTGCAAGAAATAATAATGTGGTATTAATTTGGGCTTTAAGAAATAAATGTTTGGTTTTATTTTTATTAAAAAAAATCATACTTTTTAAATTTAATACCTAACCAATTTCCTAGCCATCTTCCCCTACCCCCAATATTTACATGTAAAGATAGCCTCGTTTAGCGCTGTTTCGCATTACGCTCTACTTTGATGGAACGTATCCCCCGCGTTAAGCGGGGTTTACGGTAAAAGAATTCCAGAAATATACTTATTCTTCCATGTTTAGTAAGATGAAAATTGTCAAAAAGTGCTCTTCTCAAAATACTGAAAAAAAACCAAAACAATACCCACCAGGGCGACGATAACCAAAAAGAATATCTGAAATCTTTCATCCTAGTTTTTGAAGTACTCCTCCTCTCCCTAACGGGAGAAATGTTGAGGTAAGTCCTACCAGTCTCTTGTACCTGCCCGTAGGTGCACGGATTTAAGCAATAAAACTGAATGACCAGACGTCCTAAATAGCAGCAATCTCGGAAACTGTGGTTAAGTCCTAAGGGTCATTATCGGTCATACTACAATTCTTCCAGTAAGAAGTACATCCCGTCATCGATGGGAGGAGCCTTATCCCCATGTAATGGGGCACCTTCTAGGGCGAGATCCAACCAATTGGAAGTTACGCATCCCCATTTCCAGGTGCACCCATGTTGAGGTAAAATGTACTTAAAAATGTTTTGAAAAATCGCACTGAAATCAAATTGTTATCACTGATGCCTTAATTACTTGAATTTTAAATCCACGCAATCATATATTAAAGGTTGTTAAATTTGATTTATATTTAATAAATCTGATTAGAATTTTGAAGAATTTTTCTGACTGGGAAGTTATGGCCTAAAAAGTACTACATCAAATTTGGTAATTTTATGTTTAGTGGTCGGTCCTAGTGACCAATTTGAACTGTTTTTGGATTATGCATTTCACTATTAACAAATAATATACATTCTTTAACTTCATCAATTTAAAATACTACCAACTATTCCAGCGAGTTTAAAATTTTGCATAAAAGATATATATTTCTTCTCTAAGTTTCTCTAACCCCTCTTTCAGTCACGCCACTTGTCCCCAAACCATTCTAACATTATTCTGAAGTATTTCAAAGAAAGCAGTGCACGGGGTAAAAAAAGAAATAAAAGGAAAAAATAAAAACGGAGAAAAGAAGAGTGCTGCTGAAAAGAAAGCAGTAATATTTGCTAGTCTCGGATACGCAAGTTTTTGGCGAAATGTTTCCGGCGAAAGAAGAAGGGGGCGGCCCCTCCTCCGATTTCTTCCGTTTCCAGAAAGGAATGAAGACATCTCATTTTTCATTCCCTTCCGGGGAACTAGCTAGCCGGACAGTTCTGCTTTTCTTTTTTCTTTTTTTTATTTTCCCGTTTCCGCAATGCACGGCACTCCGAGAAGGATTGCATACATTTCGAAATAGTTGTTTTGAATAGAAATGATGTTATCTCTCATGAAAATGAGAAACAAACAAAAAAATCCCACGAAAGTACTCCCTTTTAACTTTCTCACACTCCCCCGAGGGGGCACATCGAAAAGAAGATGAGATACTTCTGGCTTGGTGGTTGGATCTAGCCACCCTGGTGAGTACACAAATAAGTGGGAGTCACACTCTTCCCATTGATGATAAATGTACTTCCTCGGGGAAGGGTTGTGCCGTGGCTGGTGATGGCCCCTAGGATTCAACCACAGTTTTCGCCTGAGTTCATGCCACGGCGGTTTAATCGTTCATATTTTTCAGTGCGCCTTCCGGCGGGTCGGAGAAGCCAGTTTGCGGTTGCGGTTTAACTTCCTCATGAAGATGTTACCTATTAATCATGGTTCTGCATATGCATTCAAAAGTCTTCAAATATTTAAAGAAATATCTCTAAAAATGATAATGATTATAAACTGGCTTTCTATCTATAAATAGGGGCATATGACATGGATGCTACAAAACCTTTTCAAAGCACTTTGCAAGATACAATCAAATTTAATTTGCAATTATTTCTCGGCCCGAATGACCACATTAACAATGATATTTTCAAAATTTTAAATAGTTCCTTAGTTAAAAATTAGACAAGTGTTAAATTTTTTTCTTTATAATATTGAAATATATCGTTGCTGAAAAGACATATTCACATTATTATGCATAAAAAATTGATTTTTCAGTAATAACAGTTTTCTATTCTACAAACTTTTTTAAAAATTTTATTATAATCAAAACGTTTTTAAATATATTATTATGTGCTTAAGTATATTTAAAATAAATGAATAATGGTATACTTAAAAAATATATATAAGATAAATGATTTCATAATAAGTAATGAAATTAAGTAATGATTGTTTAATAAATATGATAATTTAATAAATAAAAGGAAAATTAAAAAATAAATTCAAGAAGCTCAGTCAGTCATTTTTTCACTTTTTTTCAGCTTCTACATCAAAACGATATTTGTTTTATTCAATAATTTGCTTTATTGTCTTGCTTTCTAAAGTATTTAAGTGCTTATTTTGTTATTTGATTCTAATAAATATAATTATTTCTATATCTATCTATATACATTTCTCTATAGGATATATGCATTTATTTTTTATTTATTTCAAGTATAAAATTGTAATTTTTAAATCAATTTTCCTCTCAATTTTAAAAATTCACGTATACTTTGTTTGTTATATATAATTTCCCCTTATTGAGAGTCTGTTGTTGTTGTTAATGGCACTTGCCATATTGGACAAGACCCCCGTTGATGCAGTAGTAGATTTAAGCCGAAAGGAGTGTCTCTTGTTTTTGAAGCAGCGCCAACTAGGGCCAAGAGTACGACTTAGCTACACACTCACCCCATTTGATTGCACAGCTCCTTTTAAAAATCGGGCACAGTCACACTTCTCACAGAAGAACAACCATGTCCAATCCAGGACTCGAAGCCGGGACTCTCAGAACACGAAGAAGACGCGCTACCACTGTGTTAGAAAGCCGGCATTGAGAATCTATTTATCTGTTAGTCAATTGACCTAATTAATTTTTTTTAATATCAGTGGCGATATCTAGTAGTTATTTTCCAAAGAAATTGAGTAAGTGCTACCTTGATATCAAGAATAAGGAATTATAAACTTTAACCTGAAGAACAGAAAATAATTAAAATTAAAAGAATTCGATTTTTACATATTGGTTTTATAATAAGGTATTTTTAAACTTTTTCATTGAATTTATTTTTATTCAATTTAGATACATAAATTCAAAGCTCAAAGATTGATTTGAAATTTTTTCAAATACACCTATTATATATTTAAAAATTTATAATATTTTTTATAATTAATCTAATTTTATTTAATATTTATGACTAATATAATTCCATAATTTAATATTTTTTAAATAATTTTTAAATACATGAAAATAAATACATGCATTTAAAAATATACAAATATTATTAATCAGCTATCACTGATCAATATATATGAATCAATATATTGAGTTATTTTTATATTCATTGTTTCTGCATCAATATTTACAAATGCGTCAGCATACAGGGCAAAATTTTAATTCAAGAAAAATTTTCTGTATCATTTTATTGATCGCCGTATTTTGTGGAGCATTCCCCTTTATTTCAGTGAGCGTGGCGAGTAAAACAGGAGAAATTTTATTCCTTTGGCGTCGTCCTTGGCTCATCCATCATCGAATACCTAGGGAGAAAAATTGGCGAAGCACGCAATTTGTGCAACAGGAAGAAAAGTTATGTTTTCCAAAATGCCACGCTAAACATTACAAATTTCGCAGGAAAAAACACTCAGCCCAGGTATTTTCCCCCCTTCATGGAATGAACTATCTTATCAGCCCCATAAGATAAAAAAAAAATTGTTTCGAGAAAAAAGTTATACTTTTTTCATGACATATTACAAAAAAAAGCATCATTTTTTATTAAAAAATTCTTTTCAAATCAAAGTCTTTTTACAGATAAATCTTGTTATTTTAGACATTTTCAATCACTTACCTCAGATAGTTTAGAAGGTTATTTTAGATGATCTTTAGTTTAAAATAGTTTTGGCATTTTACCTTTAAAATTACAAGTAAACTTATCTGATTCATCTTTAACTTTTATTTGTAAGTTATTAAATATGATCATACATATTCATTGCTTTGAAATATTTGCTTACCAAAAATATTTGTTATGCAAACCCAAATTATTGATTATGTAATTTATAATTATTTGTATCCATCCGCCACATATCTTTACTTTTAATACGACATAGGATGCATTGAACTACAATGTATACTAAAGGCTTATTCCTACAATATTTACAAACAACATTAATTTGAGATATAAGGAGACGTATTTCAGATTAGTGACAATCAGAGAGAATATCACTATCAAACAAATGCACATTCTATTCTTAACACGTTGATTGACGTGTCAATCACATCAGCTGGTCAGCAAAAATTCATTATAGTTATTATAGAATTTGATGCGAGTAAAACAATTCGGGTTTAGTTTATATTTCCCTTCTTTGACACAGTATTCATCATGCCTATAATTTCTACATACTATCTAATTAGATAGTTCTTCCTATTTTACAATTAAAACATATTGATAAAGCAATCATCTTATTAAATAATGATCCGAATCATATGCATCAATCATGTGTTAATTCTATTCGGAGCATTAACGCACGCATCGCAATTTTTATCAAGTAAGATCATCATGTTGTTTTGGTTTGAGGTTTCTGAAGCCTCAAAATGCATTGGCAACAGATTGATGATTTATTGCTTTTGAGGCATCCATTTTTCGCTTTTAGAGTTATTAGAAAATAATGCCGAAGGCTGTCACATTTGGCGATTCGTCACCAACTAAACTTACAACTTGATTTCCAAATTATTCCTCCTCTGAATTCTTAAGAATTGTCTTAATTAATTCAAGTCATTAACTAGTTTAAACTGGTTGGAAACAATCACGAGACTATCATATTATGCATGCGTCGATATTTCAAATATATATATATATTTAATACCAAAGTTGGTCGAGCTCCAAAACTTTTTTTGCCAGATAGAAAAACTGAAAATGTAAGCTAAAAAATTTAAACTGCTTAAAGACTTAAATTCATTAAGAGAAATAATGACCTAAAAATAATAAGGTTCTCACATGATAACATGAAATTTGAGATAGTAGATTTCATTTTTTTAAACTTTTTATTTCGTATGAAATTAGTACTAGTTTAAAAGATTTCATTTGATTTTTGTACGAAACTCGTTCTATTTTCCAGATTGGAGAGTAAAATCCAAATGTTTGTTATATGTGACATTATAAGCGGTCTCATGGTATTATTGTAGCATAATTATTGAATACTCAATATATTACTTTAATTATATTACATGACTCGTTTATAGATTTCAGACGTAACACAATCAGTTTACTCTAAAATACAATTTTTTGAGTTAAAAAGATAAAACTAATTCGAACATTGCTAAATAAATAACTACACATATCAAAATAACTATTATTTTCCAAGATACCACCAGGAATCGATGCTGATATATTTTGTTCACCTATTGTATAGTGGAGAGATGGAGACAGATCATGATTTGCAAGTGTTGCGATTTATTTATTGAGATTACGCTTAACGGATTAATGATTTTTCAAATCATTCTATGTTATTTAAATTTATAACTCAGATTAATGAGTGTATCTATGATGACAGGAAATATAACAAGTAATATAAAAATATTAAGTCAATTTCTTCATAGGTCCACAAAGAAAATTTTTAGTTCAGTTATTTTTTATTAAATAATTACAATTAATATAAATAATTTATCAAAAAATATTAATTTTCGCAAGAATTGAATACAAATAGTAAGCATTTAAAAAGGCATTTACAAAAGTGCTGATTTACATGTTTCAAAATATAAAGTCAGTGCGATTAAATGAATTCAAATGACAAAATTTCGAGCTATAGATCTTTCGAGCGAATGGGTAGAAATTAAAGCTTTTTATGTTTTATGGGGGACTTTGTAGCTGAATACGATTCGATAATTATTGCTTTTCAAAATTTCTTTGAAATTTTTCTGATTTTTGCTGAATTTATCAAAATTAAAAGATATTCAGTCCGCAAATAACTCTTTATTAATTCAATCGAATAAAATTGCCCTTTTTTCTATCCAATTTAGTGAATGAACTCATTATTCTATTGTTTTAATTCTACAGCAAAGAGAAAAATTAAAAAATAAATAAATCTTATAGTAGCAGTCTAAAACTGCTCATAACGAATCCACGTCAACGTTTCAAAGTGCCCCCCTGCAGAGGGGGGTCTTTTGTATCGGGCGCGTGATTCAGCCGTTTAATAAGCCGTTTAACTCATTTCTCTGCCGTTGTGTGATTGAAGAGCTTTCGAAACTGTTCGAGTCCTTTCACCAGCTTTCGCATACATTCACCACTCTGAGGGACGGCTCCTCACAAAAGACAAGGGAATGTCCTCCTCTCGGTATCGATCATTTCTATCCAAACAAGAATATGAGACTCTTTTGAAAGGCCTTCCGACTACCGAGCATAAAGGGAAGGACTTGCCATCCTTCCGGCTATGCTTGTTCTGGATAAAAGGGGGAGGAGGGGGGGAGGACAGTCGTCTGCATTTCGAATCGAAGCACCTTCAAGTTAAGAGACAGGAACAATAGTAAAATATTAATTACTTTCGCGTACATGTATTATCTATGCATAGTATAAAATGAAGTCTCCCGAAAGCGTCTGCATGTTGTGACCACAACAACTCGAGAAATAGTGAACGGATATTGGAGATATTTTTACCATTTTGTACAACATTCATTGGGGAAGGTTTTGGTAGATTAAAGTCATATCAAAATAAAAAGGGTCGTTTTATAATTGCGATTTTAATTTACTCACACGCGCGTGGAAACCTCAAACTGCGCATGTGCAACTAACAAGAGCTGTGGTATGCATATTCGATAAATTTCTTTATTTACGTCTTTTATTACGTCTTTATAAATTTCTTTATTTTAAACAGCTATTCAAATCTAATTTTGCCCAAAAGAAGGAAATCCAATCTTGGTGGAAACTCATTAAATTCCAAAAAGCTTCTGAAAATGAAGAGGTAGGAAACGTTCGTCTAGCGAATATCAGAGAAATCATGTCCAAACTTAGGGAAGGAGAGTCTTTTGATGAGTGAAATAACTGTCTTTCTTTAAATCGCACTGCAACTGAATTGTGGAGACATAATGAATCGCCCGTGTTTTGTCTATGGACATATATTTCTACATATTTGTCAAAATATTTCTGAATTTGGGCTATAAAAATGGTTCTGTTGATATTTTAAATAATTTCTAACCATTATGTTTGTTTGATGTTGCGTAACATGCCCGTGTTATATCGAGTGGAGGCTAGAATTAAGTTTAAAGCTAATTTTTTATTCTTGAAAGCTAAGCCACGGGCAACGACGTGCGAATACTGCTAGTATGTGATATATTGTAATCGACAGAAGAGTTTAAATTCGAGGTTTTGATTAATGTATACTTTTTAGCTCGTCCTAAGTTTGAAAACTATGCTTTACTTTTTGGTGTAGGAAGTACTGAAAGAGAGGGTATTTAAACCGATAAATATTTAAACTTTAGATTTTGATGACTCTTCGTTACAGACCTTTCCAATGCTGAAAAACATGCTTTTGAAATTATGTCTGTCTATCTGCCTATGAGTAAGATAACTAAAAACAATGATTGAGATTTACTGATGTAAATCGTATATAGTCTTTGCACCAAATTTGTAGGATAAGATGAATCAAAAATTCTTTGAACTAAAAATATGAAATTTTTTATATGATCTCAGCTCAAATTCCTCGATTTCTATCGAATTTTGAATCCTTTTCATTCCAAAGGTGGCTTTTCGCATACAAATTAACCAGATAATTATAAAAAAGGAAGAATTATTTGTAAAATTTATCACACAAATCAAGCATTTAAAATTTAAATCTGTATCGAATTTTTAACTAAATCCATCAAAGTATCGATCATCTTTTACATTTAATTCAAAAAACACAATAACTCAATAACTAAAATTTTACAAGTGATTTTTTTATTAAAACTGCAGTTATGTAATTGTGGCGCTAGCTTCATAAGCCAGATAACATCTACGATACCGAAATCGACTTTTGTATTATGGTCATGTTACTCGGCTACTGATCCTAGCGTCGCGGGTTCGTATCGCTACATTGGTGATCTTGACAACGCAAACCTACCACAACAGTCGTGGCGTCATCTACCAGCAGCAAAATCGTCAGATTCACTTGACGTAGGAAAGCAAACAAAAAAAAATCGACAGATTCCCTTGTCGAGCAAGCAGCAACTCGCCTTAACGTTTGGTGCAATACAAAAAAAAATCGTTCGTCTCTCCTCCGACTCACTGGCGGGGGTGTACTGTGGCGCTAGCTTCATCAGCCAGATAACATCTACCGAAGCCGACTTTTGTATTATGATCAGTTACTCGGCTACAAGCCCTAGCGTCATGGGTTCGTATTGCAACCTTCACTGGCTATAGTAATAAAATTTGATTTCAATCGGTCATGGCATTGTGGCATCCAAAAATATGAATTGGGATTTCTTGTATTTATATATTAAACAGGGACCCTTCAATCAATCTTCAAAGATCTAGCTCCAATAAGCTCTTTAGTAAGTATTGTTTGGCAAAAAATAACACATATATACATGAAAGCTTTAATACACGGCTTTTTTTACTGTACTTCGAACCACCCAACTCTCATGTTCGGGACACTGAAAATAAAAATTTGAGCACTTCGAAATAGTACATGGAATAATATCTTTATCAGAAATCATATGGGGAAGTTCCGTGAAGACCACTACCATTAGTTGGAACTATATCTTTGGAGATATGAGATTATGAAAACTTGAAAGTAGAGATCAAATTTGGTATAAAGTCTTCACACCCAAATTTGGAGGTTTCTATCCGATTTCGGATCAAATCCATCTTTGAAATACCGATCCATATGTCCATGCATTTTGAAGTGAATACGATAATTCAAAAGGGCAAAGAGATAACGGAATGAAAACTGCATACCATGAATTTAAGCCTATAAAAACATAATACTGTCTCATACCCCCGTATCTGTGACCATTCTGGTCGCTGCACGGCTTGGTGGGGATTTTACTTAGGTATCAAAATATTTACAGTAAGAAAAAAAACTATTTACAGAATTTGCATACATAAAAGATATGATAAAGAGATGAGTAGTTTACAGAGATTTCCGACTTTGAAGTATTAAAATAATTCACAGATTGCAACATGTAATGTAATTTTCCTTTTTTCCTCCCTGAATTATCCGCAGCCATAGATTTTGTAACAACTATTGAAGTTCTATGTCAAATTTTTATTTCAATAGCTCTGAAAAATCCCACCAGAAATGCATATTTGATTTTCTGATACTTGTATCAGCAATTAAACACCAAGAAAAATTATCAATTAGAAATGTCAGATAAAATTCAGTTACAGAATCTATTTGTTCCTGACACTGCTAAATCGGATATAGTCCCATTTTTATTGTAGACAGAAGTACGAGAGCTGATATCCTCAGAAGGTACTTGTATCAGCGATTAAGCGCCACTAAAATATATCAAGTAAAAGTGTCAGGTACAATTCTGAAACAGAATCTATTTGTTCCTGACACTGCAAAATCGAATATGCTATCAGTTTCATTGTAGCCAGAAGTACGAGAACTGATATCCTCAGAAAGTACTTGTATCAGCGATTAAGCGCCACTAAAATATATCAAGTAAAAGTGTCGGGTACAATTCTGTAACAGAATCTACTAGTTCCTGAAACTAAAAAATCATATATACACGTAGTCTTAGTTTTATTGTATACAAAAGTTAGATATCTGATCAAAAGTTAGAAAGATCTCAAAATAACCAGTTTCTATTTCTTCGCTTTGAATGTTGGTTGTCTCATGCACATGGATTAATAAATACTGAATGATGGGACCGTAAAAACAGCAGCACTGACAGGAATTGTGGTTGAAACCTAAGATCATCAATAACCACAGTACAGTCTTGGCTAAATGACAAACGTCTTATCCCCGGTGGAAGGAGTTAGACGCTCATATATTTCTGTACCTAGAAGGGTAGCGAAATAAAACCAATATACTGGAAGACTCTCATCCTCATTACGAGATGCTCTGGCTGGGTATCATCTGCATTTGATAGTCAAAACTAGGCATCAACTAATCCTCATTAAATCTTCAAATAGATTGATTATTGTACATTCTAACTATCGTATGTGAATGAATACGATAATGCAAGTAAAACTAAAGCTTTTGAAATAAATGTTTTTTTTGCACAAAAATTTACTGGTTAGTAGCTCAAATGCAACATTTGAAAGTCGAAATCATTTATTTACACTAAGAAGCGAAATATAAAACATCTAAAATTATGAAATTTGTTTTTATTTATGGGACATGCCATAGAAAATACCATTGCCGAATTCAATGACATAAGGCCAGCAAATATTAGGAGAAACCTTGCAATGGTCATGTAGAATAATCTTTAAAAAATTAAAATTATTTGCTATCTTAGAGATCCGAGAAAAGGACCACAAATAAAGCAATGAAACGACCTATCGTTCTGACCACGACAGCAAACCTACAAACAACAAATGCTTAACTCTAAAGAAGAGGATCCTCGTTTCAACGGTGGGAATCTTGTGTAAAAGCACAATGCTATGAATACGAACGTTGTCTGCGCATGTGCAAGATCTGAATACTTAAAATGTTAGTTTATTTTTTCAAATATTTTAATCGAAAATTTTTATTTCTCATGCATAAAATTAAAAAATATTTGGAGA
>JAOUZG010033183.1:0-17710 GCA_026289955.1 Argiope argentata
GTAAATCAACTACATTTATTAAATAATTGCATTTATGACTTGAATCTGCCATTTGTTTTTAATGTTCTGTAAGGTAATAATGAACCACTCGCTTCAGCCTTACTTGACAAAGTTAACGCTAAATTGCAATATGTGGTTTTATCTGAACGACTAACTTAAATCCAGCTGGAATAATCATACAATTTCTGAAATTTATCGTTTATAACTGTGGAAAAAAATTCCATTAAGATAGCGATAATACGAATTCTTCAAAATTTGTATAAATCTAATTTGTATTAAGATCTTAAAATCTTACGAATGTCATATATTTTTAATAAAATATATGGCTTAAGATATCTCTGGAATTTTTAGTTTAGTTCACTGCAAAAATGCAATCTGCGTACCAGCTGTTAGAGACGAACATCGATTCGTTTGTGGGAACGTTTCCTTTTTTTTCTGATTTTTAAATTCAGCTTGTGAAATTATTAGTCATAATTTAACAAAATTTTACCTCGAAATATTATATTGCTGTAGTAGATTTGAATGATATAATAATATTTAAAAGGAGTCTCATCCTAGCATTTGGATTACTTCAAATTCGATTTTAAAAACAATACCCCTCATGCTAAATGCGAACCAGTCGTGAATTCGATCAACAGATGATTTTAAACCTTTTAATAATCTTCAGGATTTTTTTATAGGCGAAAGGATTCCTTCGAAGGTTTAAAATTTTTTTTAATAATACAAATTGCCTGTATGCAATTACATACACCCATGGAAAAGTGATATAATTTTTTATAATCCAATTGTCGAAAGATGATTTTATCCCATTTAAGTAGTTGAAAGTTTACATCTTAGATGATCAAAACATTGACTTTCATGTCCTTTTTGGATGTCATTGTAATACTTAAGTTGCCACAATTTGCAAAATTGAAAATTTTACTTTGGTATTTTCTTCAGTAGCCAATGGAATAATAGGGTAATATATAAATGAGTATTCAGCCGATCAAATCATCCATTATTTACTGTACTTATGTTAGTTTTGTGCATAACAAAGTTTTATTCTTTAAAAGGAGAGGCCAATTCAATTTTTTTTTGTATTCTAATTGCATGTAAATATTTTCAAAATATTAATACAATACTTAATTAAAAAAAATTTGTTCTGATCTAAATAATTTTGTTGAAATGGTTTGCAATAAAAATATTTAATCAAATTTTTATTGTTCCAAATAGTTCTTTCATTTTTTAAAAATTGGATCACAACTGAATTGCATTTGATTTAAGTATTCATTGGCTGGCGATTTTCTTTTTATTGAACTTTTTCAAGGAAATTAAATGATAGTTTCGTATTTAACAGAATAGTGCATACAAATTTAAATTACTAAGTTTTTTTCCCCAGTAGGTGAAATTGCTGCTCTTTAAGTTAGTTGTTGAAAGCATTTACGACTCCATTTATAAAATGAAATAATTAAATTCGAATCGGAATATACTTTAAAATGCGTAACTGTGCTAAAATTGTGGTATCGAAGTTCGGTATAGGAGAAAAAAAAACTAAAAAATGCAACATATATATTCGTTGGGGATGATTCAGCTAAAGGATGATTATAAACATCTAAATATGCATTTAACTGTATATAATTTTGCTGAATTTTTTGATAAGAATGAGGCCTTTCAAAATGAGAATGTTTTAATATTCTTTTTGTCTTGACAAAATTCCTCAATTTCATATCCTTTTTTTCAGATTCGATAATTTAATCTCTTCCTCTCTCTCTCTATCAAGTTTCAATCAAATTTGTTATAATTCTTTTCATATAACATTCATTGCTCATGAAATAGTTTTCTTCTTATGGCAACCATATCCGCATCTGAATTTGAGTTTTTGCAAGATCACTAAAGTAACTTTGCAATTAAAATGTGTCGATACGAATAATTCGAAGTACTCCTGTTCCAAAATGCACGCATTGAGGGACTTGAAGGTTTCAATTTAAACTTTTATTTATTTTTTGAGCGTAATATTTAAATCTATCAATAATAGAAAGAGCATGGAGGAAGTAAGTTTGCTTCTTTAGATATGGAGGAAAAAAACATTTAGGTCTGCATTTTGTCGTTTTAGATTTTATCTACTTTGCATGCTGAAATTATGAGGACATTTTCCCTGTCATATGATTAAAAATAACTTTTGAAAAACATTGGGCCAGATATTTTAATGCTCTGATATATTTTCTGCCAAAATATATTGGAAAATAGCTTGTTCAATGATAAATATTTTCCAAGATATTGTTGTACAAATAAAATTATTCCTGCCAATACGAAAATTTCCTAAATGCATTTTAAATTTACTCTTAAAATTTGTTTTTTTTTCAGCCCAGTTCTGTAAATGAGTAAAAATGGGTAAAAAAAATGCAGAAAGAAAAATTCAGAAAATTTAATTGAATGTTGGTTTTTAAAGCCAAAAATTAAAGATTACATTATTTTTAAAAAAAACAGGAAAAAACTTGAATGCATTAGATTCGAAATCCATTTCGTAATTTTAATTACTTATTGCAAATAAATTCAAAATACAGCGAAACTCAGTACAAATTATGACGATCAAAAAATTATATCGAGTGAAATAAGAATATTTTATTCATTGAAATTTTTCAAAGCGCTATAATCCATGTTTCTAATTTCTTTTTTTATTTCCGAACGAATATTTGATCAAAGTAGGGAAACCTTTGACATATAATGAAATCACGAATTAATGGAAATTGTTCAAAAATAACTTTCTACTTGACTCGAAATGAATAGATGCTGACATTCGGAAAATAAACTGTTCGTGAACTGGCACGCATTTTTGTGAGTGTGCTTTTGACTAACTTTAGAAACGGGAAACGACCTCAAGATTAAATGTAAACTTCTTACAGCTTGAATTCAAATCAAAATTCTTGACATGAACACTTCTTAATAAGAATACTGCAAAATTATCTTATTTTCTGGCTATTTTAGAATTCAAAAATTGATTATTCAATGCGTGTGGAAAATTGTTTCCGCACGCATTAAATAATCAATTTTTTTCCATTTTGAATTATTATTAAAATTTGAAGAGCTGAACTGGAGCATTTAAATTTATGTTCATAATTTAATACAATTTTTCATCTGTCGAGAAATGCAAGGAAGTATTAATTCTCTGGGGAAGATGAAAGAAAAGGATTTCGAATATTTAAATGAATTATTCGGATTGAAATAGAAAATAACCAAAAATTAATTCTGAGATTGATAAAATGTTATTTTAGGTTATATAAGCACAACGAAAGTATAGATTTAACGACTTCAGTTGGAGCTTTTTCGTTAACTGTTTTTTTAATAATATTTAACTAATAAATAAGATGTAAAATAGGTGCGACAGAAATACTCTTACTTTAGATGTTTGAAGCCTGCGTTTGCCATTTCAAAATTATTTGAAATTGTTTGTGTCATTATTCTTTCAAATAAAAGTCAAATAATTGTCGCTTTAAGAAAAATAGTTAAGCTATTAATTTTTAAAAGCATTTAAATCAAATAAGAAATTTTAAGTGCAAGCTGCCAACTCGTGCTCGAAATTGAAATATTTTTTTAAAAATTTCCACAAATATTTTATTTTGTTTAATTCAGATTAACATTTTTTAATAATTCAAATACTATGTTGTGGTTAAATATTTCCGATTTTCTGCTCTCTAAAGTCATTTTCTCATGCTACGTACGAAGCAGTTTAAGATCTATTCATCGTTGTTAGAAGTAAAACTTATTAACTTCGTATATGGAAAAGAATTGTTTCACTACTGCTTTTTAAAATGTATATCACTTATGAATGGTCAATTCAATTGATAAGTTAAATTTAATACCTATGTGGGTACTATTTGATTTAGAATTGTAGAACATGCAATAGTTCTTGTATTCCCTTAACCACTGCTTTTGAGCTCAGGTTCTGTGTCATCGATTTTTTTTTCTCGTTTTCTTGATCGATTTACACTTTGCCTCTCATTGATGTTATTAAAAAATACTGTTTACAAAAATATTTTTCATACTTTCTGTGTTCGATATTCAATTTTGTCTAAATGTATTTAATTTTAGAAATGAAATGGCGTTTTTCGGATACTTCAATTATTCAGCTGCCACATATCTTCCATGTGTAGAATTCCTAAATAAATATTTATTTTACCGTACCGTGCTTAAGAAACTTTTTATCAAAACTCTGAATACTTTTTTGTATTTTTCAAAATTTTGTTCCGTTATTAATACTGTTCATAAATGTATATTCCTCCACGTTTTTAGTTATTTAAAATAATGGAAACACCGCCATTCCTAGAATTGTATAATTGTATATGTAATTTAGTAAAAATTATTATTATAGACGCTTTGAGATAAAATGACTAGAAATGAAATAGTCTTTGATTTTCTGACTGACTACAGAAAATAAATTTCGTTTTCACAGTAATAATGCTTTTTTCACTTAATATTTCGATATTGCTGCAACCTCGGTGATTAAAGAATCATGGATTGTAAATCCCATTTTAGCCACGAGTCAGATGCATGTTCTATAATTTTGAAAGAACAGATGTATTTTTTTCGACTGTCAAAATTTGTTTGTCTTAATTAGGAATTAATTTACGGTTTAACTGTTTCTGATTCTTCATCTGAGATACAAAGTTATTCACTTAACTGTTGTATAAAACTTTGACTTTTGCAAAATTTGCTGACAGTCGCTCTTTTTTCTTCGTCAGCTATGTCCCTTCGAAAAAAATACATTTTACTATGAAATTAACTTTTTATAAATCTCCTCTTAGGACTTGGGCTTATAAAAATACCGACTAGCTTCAGGTGCTCTTAATTTGTTCTTAAGTTCGTCCAATCCTTTAAGAGATTTTACAATGCTTCAAAACAGATTTTTAATTAACATAATGTTTAATATTTAAATTTTTTATGCAACTTTTTTTGATGCTCATGGATTAAATGATTTGTCAGTTAGTAATGTTTCCAAAATATATTTGATCCCGCGTTTAGTTTCCCAGTATGTTTTTTAGTAAATCTAATAACTGAGTGCTTCATACTTACAAAATTATAAGCAAGTAATTTTTTTTATTCATTTAATTCTGTGAGATTAAGATGCAATAAATGAAAAGAATCAATTATTCTATTTCTTTTGAATACCGACGATTGCAGGATTTGCGCCTGAAATTTTATAACAGTTTTGTTGGAAGCTTAACCAACTTTCCTAAATAAAGAATAATTCTCTCATTTCAGAAAAAGTCTACTTTTTTCTTTTATATTAAAAAGAGTATTTACAATTGTACTTTTATTCACGTTTATTCGTCGTACACTAAGAAATGGTAAATTCTGCGATAGAATCCAACATAGAATGCCAAGCATAAAATGAAATATTTTAGTTTTATGTGTCCTTATTTAGAGTTTTGATAGTTGGAAGATGATGATGATTCTATAAAAATATCCTAATGTTAGTCATTATTCAGATATCCTATGCGTGAATCTTTTTCCAAAGCCTTAAAGTTTTCAAATCAAAAGTAATTTGGAAAAAAAAATTTGAAAAATCATTTCAAAGATTAAATTTTACATATTAACAGTATTTTTAGTATTTATTTCCGTTTTCCTTCGTCTTCCATGGGATTTATAGTAGAATAGGGCAGTAATTCAATCGAGCGTTTAATTGATTTATAAAATTTAATTCCAAGTGGAAGGTTTTAATTGTTTAGATATATACTATCTGCTCTAGCCCACACGCTAAGAAGCAGTATCTCTACAGGTTATAAGGAAAAAATGATTTTTTTATGATGTTGATTTATAAAGTTTACTTACAAATTACTGATGGATATTAATTTATTATATTGATATATAAAAACTGTTTCCCAGTTCTTGAATATTAGTTCCACTTGTTGAATGTTTGATCTCCCACTATTTTAATCCACTGAGAAATGCAATGGTAGTTATGTGGGATTACATTACAAATTTCTTTCATTCTTTTGTTAGTCTAGCACAAAATATACAAACGAAACGAATATCGTTGTCTTGTTTATTTTTAAAAGTTATAACATTATAAACACTAAAACATTATAAACATGCGGGAAACGTTTATAAATCAGATTTAATTTCATATTTTTACTTGAGCTTTGCGCTTCATGCCATTAAAAAAAAGCATGGTTTGCAATAATCGAATGAAATACTCATAAATGATGAATTGTCCTATTCAAAGCATCTATTGGCTTCTCTTCCGATTCGTCGTTTCACTTCATTCGGAATTTGTGAAAGGAACGGAATTCGGAAATTTTCAACTAAGAAAAGTTATATGTTGGATAATATAAAGAGGATGAGGAGGAGGACCGGAAGGGGAAGCAGTAGCTTCTGAGGGTAAAGACCACTGAGCAGTCGAAAGCAGAAACTCGACTTCTAGCTCAAATGAAGATGACACACACACACACACACACTTGCTTGCACAACCTTTTTTTTTATAGGGGAGCTTCCTCATGCATTTCACTGACAGCAGATAGGGAAAGAACAATCTTGACAGAACCAGGGACGCCCCGATCACGGGGGAGACACCCTACCCCTAAGTCAGGTCTCCCGTGAATCTAGCTACTCAAATTCTATTAACACCTAGTGAAGTTTATATTTTCTTTAGTGATTGTAATAATATCAATAATGAGGATGCCAGTTTTTCAAGCAAGACCAACGCGTAAGTATAATTATCCACACGATTTAGCAAATAAAAATATTTTCATCTCGTCAAAATCGCCTCGATTGAAGCTGAATTAATATTTCAATGCATTGTTATCCTCTGTTAATTCAATATAAATTTATCAAGCACTAAAACAAACCATAATTATCGATAGAATAATTACAGAATAAGTTTGCATAGTGGTCAGTGGCGTAATGTTTTTTATGAGATTACTGACCTTTCTACCCCTCCCCTCTTTACATTTTCCTTATCTCATCCAATGCAGTGAACGGAATAATCCTCACAACTCACTAAGAGTTTTTTAAACGTTACCTGACAAAGAATAATAAGTTCTCGTTTAATCTCAAGTATCGTAACACATTTCTTGAGAATGCTACGAAAAATGCAGAAGGATTAAGAGGCAAAAAGATGGACATATTAAATAGACCATTAAGTTATTATGTATAATTCTACTTTTTAAATTGTTTATACTTTATCTATAAAATCATTAACAAAGAATGGAAAAAGTACCAATGTACTATCAAGTCCAGTGATACATGCTATTTAGTTAATGAACATCTTGAGGGTATAAAGTATTCAGGTCTGCGATTCCAGTAGTTTGACAAAAATAAAGTGAACCATATAGTCAGTGGCAAGATCTCGGTAAGTAAAAAATTGCATCCCATTACGTTCCTTTAAATAGTTCGGCATAACGATGGAACTGGCATAGATAGCATTCTCCCAACTGCCCGCCATCCGGAATTGTGAAACCCGTGCGAAATAGGTTTACCTAGGAACACTATGGTATTTAATTTGGCTCAGTATGGCCAAGAAACTGAAAATAAACCATTCCAAACAGACCACCATGTGCCAATAACTCAAATCAATCTTAACAATCTCAAATTGATCACAAGTTAATTTGTTCGCTTAAAATGATACGTTTGAAATACATTTAGAACGACTAAATGTTAAATATGAAATTAGTATCAATAACTGTAATTTTAAATACGCAATTAATGATAATATTTGAAAGTTTAAAGTACAAAAAGGAATTGGAAACGTTTCAATATCTCGAATAGCATTCTTGTTATTATAGAGATTAATTATTAGTTCAATGTACTTAAGCGGATGAGTCGTCTAATAAGGATATTAAGTAAATTAGAAAGTTAAAGTCTTCATGTAATTAAGTTAAGCCGTAAAAGCCATGTTACTTCGTAATGTTAGGTAATTCATTTAATTGACTTATCAACATTAAAAGGTTATAAATTTATCATTTCATAAATTATTTATCTACTAAAGTCTTTTATTAATCTGAAGTATATAAAACTAGCGAATTATAATATACAAAAAAATTAGTATTACAAAATATAACGAGAAAAAGTGTATTATTGACTTCGTTACAAGGCCCCCTGAGATCGGTTTGAAAAGACTTGTTTCCCATTTAAAGCTTTCCACTCATCTTTCTGAAAACATAAGAGGAGCTTTTCTGCAAGCATGCGTAATATTTCTAATCTGTCGAAACTACTTCTCACTTTGTTTGGGACTATCTGTACCGGTGTGATCGGAGGATTAAGAGCTAAGTTAAATCAGCTACAGACAGTGAGATCGAAATACCATTTACACAAAAAAATTCATTATAACTGACATTTAGAGCAGCATTTTTTTTCTTTCATCAAAGCTCATAGACAAATATAATAAATCACATATTAACAAACAGATCGCCATGGAATTTGCAGTATTTGATAAGGAAAATGGCTATTGATTTTTAATCTTACTCGTAGTTTTTAGTGTTATTTGTATAAATATGTTTAGTATGTTAATATTTTTCTGCATTTTTTGCGAGTTTCCTTTATTGCCCAACATGGTACTAAAGGAATAATTTTACTGATAAGGAGCACCCACTATTTCTTTCAGATCATATTCTCAAATTCTCGGCAATATGTAGAATACGCCGCATCGGTCACGTAATAGCGTGAAATACAAAGAGTGTAACAGGCAGAGCTGAAAAATACTAATAGACCAATCTACTTACCTGGGCACCTACGACCTGCACGTATTATTGAAATAATTAGATGTCAGTGTCAGGTAGCTCACAAGAAGACCAATTCATTAATAGACTTAAACTATGATTCTGTAAGAATGCTTTCATAACTGAAGATTGGAAGTGGTAAATGTTATGCAGTAATAAAAGAACTGAAAGGTTGGGGGAGCATCATAAAAAAATCACACTTGTGAGTTCTTAACTAGTATGATTACTTTTAAATTAAAAAAAACTTCCATACACGTCTCATTTTTACCACTGGGAAATGACTCTTGACAACTAGCTTAGCTCGTTTTATTTTTTATTTAGAATCATTTTATTGCTTTGATTTATTATTTTTAATATTGAGTTCTTGCCACTGACAATATTTTTTCTCCACGACGCCCTTTTTGGAGAAATGCACGAGGCAGTAACCCCTCCCTTCTCTCTACGCCACTGACCGCTGCCATAGAGGTATATCGTTCAAATATATTTGGTTTGTATGCAATAAACATTCATCACATTTCATTTGCTGACCGGAGATGCACGAACAGAGGCTGTGGTCCGCCGAACACTGTGGGATTCGTTCCCAGTCCCAAGGAATGTCGTGGCGGGGGAATCCCTCGAAACGCCCGAAGGACGATGGTGACGGGGCGGAGCTGGAAGTCGAATCGAGACGCTGATCAAAGGGGTGGGACCTCTCAGCCTTGTACATGTGCAGTTCGGTAAATGTGTTAAAAATTCATTGTTTGCATATGTGTATCTTGACTATAATTTCATTATGAGCATTTGAATGGTGATTACAAGATTTTGACAAATACTTTATAGTAGACTCTCCTACAATGAAATTAACTAACCGCGTATTTAATGACTACAGGTTTTACGGACATTTTGTTACTAAATTATCAACTAAGTACTCTTTTGTAAATTAATCTAAAGAACATTTCGATTCCCTTTGAGTATTCATACAAAAGTGAGTCTTCTTAATTTCGTTGTAGAGGAGTTTGCATGTATAATGTTTGATTCATAAATTTAGTTAGTTTCTGATTGCAAAACTACCATCTATAATTCAGCTGATTTCCAGTGCGGTAAGAAAATTCATCATACAAAGTTAGTCAGCTACGATGTGGTGGACATTAATTACAGTGTAACCTTTTTCAAAATTAAGTAAATAATTTTTTATTAATTCATGAAAGTACTAAAAAATAATTGTATTGTTAGTTCCTTATTTGAAAACTGCTTTATATGAAAAAAAAATAATATTGTAATGGGGGAAATATGCTAGGGACATTTTTTTTGGTAAGTTGATTCACAGATTTTCTGATTCGGTCATGATCCTATTTACTCTGAAAATTACCACTATGCTTTTTTTCTGCATTCTTTCCGTTTACAAACAAAATCGGGAAAACAATTTTCATCAAAATATTTTATTAAAATTAATTGATGAACTTAATTTTAACTGAATTGCTTTTTAAAGCAATTGTCTTTTTTCTGCTTCTAATTTTTCAAATTTGTTAATGAAATAAAAATTTTCCAGTTAAAAAATAGGACTATTGTGTTAAGTTTAAATAAGCCTGTTTTAATATTACGAATGGAAACTAATTTTAGTCAATGACAATAATGGCGGTGGTTCAATAGGTAAGTACAAGTATGACTATTAACTAATGAATTTAATTAACGCACTTTTTAACTAGAACAAATGTGACAGTTTGAAATTTAATATTCTTTAAGAAATATGTGGTTCTCTTAATATTGAGCGAAGGTTCTTATGATAGAGAACATAAGTTTTATCTTTAATTTTAAAATTTTTTACTTAATGTTTTTATCAAAAATATTTATAAAGCTATCCATAAATTCATAATTTTCTCCTTACCATATTTAATGCAAAAGTATATTTTTATTGTTTGACTTGTTGAGCAGAATACAGAAAATTTATTTTGAATAATCAATTTGAATTTGTAAATTCCTAATTATTCGATCTCTATTCAACTCAATACATCCACGTATCAATCGTTGCATAGAAATATCAGATGAAAATTCAGAAAAAAAAGGAAAGAATGTTAACTAATCAGAACTGGATTACAATATAACTGAATAAGTCACCTCTTCCGCCCGATTTTTCAAAACCCTGAAAACCTAATTATTTTTCTTCATAGTATTTATTATCAGTGTAATCTAACTATGTACCATAATTTAGTTTGTGCGATTTGTATAACACTCTCAATTTTAAATTTTAAAAAATCATTTATAGACCCGTGTAGTTCAATCTTTTCCATATTTGGTTCACGCACATACAACAGCTCTAACATATTTTAGAGTAGAATACATAAATTTTCAAATGTGTATAATTATTTTATTTTTTAAAAATTATTTCTAATTTTTTTATTCGGGATTAATTGAATCTTATTTTCTTAACTGTTAGCTCTGAAATCAACGCTTTCATTTCATTTATTCAAATTTTTTAACCTTGTACGCTATAATGTGTCAGATACTTGCATCGAATTTTAAATAAATCAAACGTCATTTAATCCTGATGGTTCTGTTCGTACTTCCCACACATATGCAGTGTTCGGGTCAATATCACCCGATTCAGAAAACTAACCTTTCTTGCAGTAAATGGCAAGTGCATTAAGAAATGGTTTAAACAACAGCAATGTAGGTTTAAAAAGAGATCTAATTATATGAAATATCTGTAAAAATAACAAATATTTGCTATTGAAACAAATTTACAATTATAATATGAAGCATCTACAAAAATAACAAAAAAATATTCGAAATTGAAACATACCTTTACTTACTACTTTAACAGTAATATCTTACATGAGATTTGCAAATATGGCTCTTACAATTATAGCATAACATTAGTTTAGGTGTCATTTCTTGATGGACACAGTTTGCACCTTTCTCGCTTAATATTCATTTGAAGTATTATCAGCAAATTTCGATGTTACGTTTTCCTTTTTCTCTGCATTCGTTTCACTATTGCGTCTTTGAGCACCAATTTCGTGATATCATCTTGCTTCAATGGGTTGAAAAGTGATTTTCTCAGTTCTTCCAAAAATAACCTTCGTTTAGTCAATTTGTTTTCGTTTCATTCACTATGCACTGAAGTTAATAGAAAAAATGTATTATACCCAGAAATAGCAAGCAAGTGTATGTGTCTAATAATTGATCAAGAGTATCCAACGTTCCTTTGCTTGAATTATAATCAGAAATAATTAATGGTTTTTGTTTTCAAGTCTGTTGCTTGCTTCTTTGCCGCGATGCGAAGTGTTCATATGAATAACCTTGTTCTATTTTAGGATGTAGTTTAACAACCGTTGTCTTATGTTCTTAAAATAATAAACTGTGAACTTCTTTGTTAGATATTTCTCCAGAAAGCTGATTCCTTTTTTCTAATGGGGACGAATATAGTCATTTTCTATTTTAGAAGTTTAAGACGTGAAAAAATTATCACATGCAATATTGGGCCTCGAATACCCATAAGTAAAATCACACACTACTCGCATTCTCTGATTTTTCTCTGGCTTTGACCCTTCTTTTTAAGTGTAAATTTGGGTTTTCCGTATGTACGAAGTTTTACTGTCATAAAATCGTTATTTTGATGCCATATTTAGATATCTTGCTCGGTATATACCGTTTGAAAGGACATAGGCCACGATACCTTGCTATTTGTTCTTCTACAGTAATATTTGCATTTGGGTTATATAATTTTGGTACAATTTATATTCACTTTTCCCAGATATCTCTCACTAATTTATCTAAATTTTTTCAGATCCTGCCACTAATTTATCCAAATTTCTTCTTTCTTGAAGAGTGGATTAATTATTAAAATGAATAACTCCCGATAATTGAGCAGAATGCTTCACGGGACATCGTCCCATGTAAATTATTTCTGATAGTCTCTTCATCTCGTTGATTTTCCATATATTCCACTCCTGCGTATGATGCGGCAATTTTTCTCCTTCAATATTAGTAATCTTGACGATTTTGTTTTCTATTGTAGAATTGGATGCTACTTCAAATGTACTTTTTGCATGCTATATTCTTGCCGTTACATATCTTTTCATCCCTGGAGTAGTTTTTGTAATAGAAGTATCCGTTGATTTAGAAGAATGTGGTAGAAGGTCCAACTTCCGCTTTATTTCACGATTCTTGAACTGAAAACCTTCTATATAGTTCTCTTGTAGAATATCAGTATCAAAATTGTTGGTAGAACTTTCATTTTCAATTTCATCACTTGTATGACCTTCATACTTCTTCGTTTTCAGAAATTAAGTTAAATTATTAGTTTAACTAAATCAGCGTGACGTGAATTTATGCAATTCACCATTTTTTCTTTAGCATTCACCAACATGACTTTTTTACAGCAGTATATTAGAAAGAGAAATACAGCAGAAAAGGGAAATGAGAGCATATTCATGTACAGTATAAAATACATATAAGAAATAATTCAGTGAAATAAATGCAAATAGATTGGCCCCTTGCAAATTGCATCATCTTTTTGACATTGTATGTGTTCTTTTGTCATGTTACCAAACACATACGTCTATAAAACAGATTTCGGAAACTGATAAAATAGCGAAGCTATTGTCTTTTTCTATTCTTTATAATTATTCCGATCAGAAGTGAACATGTATGAGTAAAAATAAATGATTTTTTGCATTGGGTCATATTGATCTAAACGATACATTAGGCATAAATTGGAAAATATTCCTTCGTATTACATATAAACATAAATCCTTCTAGGAGTACATATTATTTACCAAAGATGTCAAGAAGTTTCATGAAAAAATCCCCGAACTGTATTTTGTTATATATGACCGTATAATTTTTTTGGGTCATCTAGACTCAAACAGAATAGTAAGATTTAAACGCCAAAATCTCTTGATAAAGTCTCAACGTCTCAAATGTTTTTCGTTATCGTGGAGACTTAAATAAGAAATGTCCCAAATAAGGATGTATCATCTTATTAGGAGATTAAATAAATGAAAAAATAAAAACCTGCAGAGTTTAATGACTGTTTATACAGATATCAAATTTAAAATTATAAAATCTTATCTTTGGAAGGAAAAAGATCCCGAAACTTGAATTGTCTAAGGACCCCTGTAGGATTGAATCCGGCACTGTTTATGAGTATATAATCTAAGTTATAATAAATAGCATAAAGTGGTGTAAGATTGATTTTTTTTCTAAATAACAACTCGGGTGTATTTGAATTTTTTTTTTCTAAATAAAAACTGATGGGTAGGGTTGACAAATTTTTTTTACAAACCAATAAGAAAGAAATCGAAGTTGACATTCCGAAGTTTGATAATACAGGGGAACCATGAATGAATGAATGAAAATGAATGTTATTGCCTTAAAATATTCAAAGAAAAGGGTTTTGCAAGCCAATTAAATGGGAAACCTTGTTTTCAATTCTTAATTAAAAGAAAGATTTTTTTATCTCTTGCTGAATAAATATGAAACGGCAATTTTCTTCTGAAAATGGTGAATTTGAGCACAATGCGTAGTTTCGAATTAAAAACACAATTTCAGGCATTTACAGAGCCTAATTTTCTGAAGATTTTGAATTGTAGAAGAATGTATTGCTCTGTTTTTGACATCACTAATTCGCTCTAAGTTTGCAAATTCATGAGAAGTCCGTACTTCAAAACAACTCTTTTGTTTGCAATGTTTTTTAAGTGCTGTGTCTGATAAATTAATGGTAGTTTTTAAAATGTCATATTTTTGTCTCGAGATTTGGATGAATTTTCACATTTTATTTTTGCTTTCCTGGGACATAACACAACATTTTTGAAACGCTGCGAATTTGATCACTCAAAGCCCTCATTGAGCTAAATGGGTAAAACTAGAACTTAAGTTTTATCATGAGTGTTTTAAATACTTAACTTATTTTGGATCAAATCCTGGGATTGGTCGTCTATCGGTCTGAGCGTTCTTGGATATGTTGATGCAATAATTAAAAAACAAAACAAATTTGGTTTGTTAATTTAGTCAAAATTGTAAATGTCTATAAAATTTTGGACTAAATCGACCAAAAGAAAGAGTTCGAATATCACTCAATGAAAATAAACAAAAAATACGGTGTATTGTTTACATTTACACAATATTCCATCTTTTTTTCCTGTAGAAAATTGTAATCATTATTTGAGGGTTCTTTTTCGTCTTTTAATAAGCTTGATGTATCAAAAAACTTAACCCTCATTGAGCTAAGAGAAATGATAGAAAATGTGAAAATTTCTACAGATATCAACAAAAAAGAGAATCAGGGCAACGAGATACAATTACAGATATCAATGAAAAAGGGCATAATGAACTATAAACTATGAAAGTATTTGGAATGCTGAATATCTAGGATGTGACAACAGGATGTGTCTGGGTCAACCGCATGAAGACCCGAATACCTTGAAAGGTTATAAGACCTTGAATGTAGGTAATAATTCTAAATATAATACTCTCAGCAAAATATCACCGGTAAAGGAAATAAAGAACATGCAATATACAATTATTTTCAGTCGATTGATAACTAAATTGATAACTGAAGTCATACAAAAACTTTATAATGTTATATATTTTTGAGTTAAACCTTGTCTTATCGTTGACTTGCATCAATATTTGTTTTATATGTTGCTAATTCTTTTTTTTTCAATTCAAACTTATGAAATTACGGTGGTTTGTATGCTGGAAGTTGGAGGCTGCCTCAAGAGTAAGAACACCCAAGTTGACCAAAAATTCCATTGAAAAGTGCTGCCAGTGCGAAGATGCTTCATCAAGTTGGAAAATATCTGTCTTCCGTTGATACCACATTAAACCTCAACTTTCATCTTGCTGGATCATCGAGCAATCTTTCTTCGTATGAGAATGAGCTGTAAAAGTTGAGAGGTAAATAATTTTTCATAATTCAAATTTTTTCTCTTCTCTTTGATTTTTCAGTTATAAATTGTAGCCGCTCTACGATGGATTCCCATACAACCCGCATACTGATAAATGTGCGAAACCTTTTTCCTGATTCTCATGCTTTATAATAAACAATCCGATATTAATTTTAAATGTTTTTAAATTTTTTAGGGTTTTATCGTTTCACATGTCATAAATAATTAGTTTTTTATTATCATTTTTATAAGTAAAAAATAAATTTTTATAAAAATTTAAAGTTATAAATGAATGAATTGGTCACATTTAGAGAATAGCTAATCCGTGAGGAGCCCTTCTGGAATTTTTCAGTTAAATATTCATGTACCGTGATGTCTTAATAATTTCAACAAAATATTTTTAAGCTCCAAATTTTGATAGTCATAGTAACTCATACTATTTATGGAAGCTTTATGATATTCAGTAAATTGAATTATAAAACTCTCAAATCTTAATAATAACGAATCTAAACTTTCAGCTTGTAATCTTATAAGTACGACAAAATATTTTTAAGATAATGTATGCAATATTTCCAATAATTATTAAATAAATATTTTTCTGTTTGCACATGGAATTCAGTTTCACTTTCAAAAGATTTAATTGCGGTAAATAATATTTTATTTGAATTAATAAACGTAGTTCAGAAAACAATTAGGCCTCACTTTTATATAGTCCTCCATTCCTATGATTAATATTTAGTAAAACTGCATAAGATAGACCATTTTTGTCGTTTGAATTCATTTTGGCCCTTTGTTGTCAGATACGAAGCCAACTAATTAAATAGTGTAATGCCGCTGGTGAGGGGGATATTCAGTAAAGATTAAAATTTATTTGCATTTAATCAAACTGATTTATAATGATAAACGTCACATTTTTTTTCACTTTTATTATTTAATAGAAGACTAGATGCCTTTGGCGCCCAGCCGGTTCTCTAGCATTAATGCTCTATAAAATGCTTAGTTCATATTTTTGGTAACTTAGTCTCATAACAGGGTTTTTTTTAGCAAAATATATTTAAACTTCAAATTTTTATAGTTGTATAATTCACTTATACTATTATGCATTCTTGAAGATGTTCTGTTCATTGCTCAACTCAACTGTTTCTACCTATTCCACTAAATTTTAATTTCAAATTAAAGCGGAAATGACGAAATTTTAATTAATAAAAAACCTTTTATTTAAATCCAAACTTGTCTTTAAATAAAAATGTATGAGAAGTGAAAATGCACTTATGTGCACTACAGAAAATTTTTCATGATTTATAACATTTCAAACAATTATTCAGCAAAAATTCCATGAATTCATCATAAAATTCGGTTTTTAAATTTATTTTTAATAATATATATATGCTGTTAAAAATTTTCTAATTTTCCGTTTTATAATATTTAAAAAATTATGAAGTTAAAATATCAGATAGTCCTTTTGTTTTAAGGAATCATATCTGTGAATATATCTGGTCGCTCCAACTGTTAAATGAATAATTTTTTTTTGTAATAAAGTCTGGCCAATTTATTACGTTTTGAATATTAAAATATCAGAAAAATGAACAGTTTCTTAATCTGGGCCAATCACGCTTGAGAAATCTTAGAACGTGGTTAGCTTCTTTGAGAAGGTCGATAAAGTGATCTAATATCGTCCATTTTATATAGAATAGTGGTATTGAAATGCTCATAAACCGGTCAGCTTTAAAGATTGTTGTAATTTACTGGAGTGCAAATCTTTTTTTTATTTTGGATATTAGATACTTAAGAATATTTTAAGTATGATTCGCAGAGGAGAGGTTAAATGTAAAAATTATAAATTTGTAATTACTCAGCATATATTGACTGAATTTAACATGACACAGAATTATTTAATTATTCAAACATTGCTGTAATTTAAAAAGATAATTTTTAAACTTTCAGATAATTTAAAAATCAATTTTTGGCTGTAATTTTTTAGGATTTCATCGCAGAAAAAAGAAGATAAAACTTAATTTAATTTTTTATTAATGAAAATTTAAAAAAAGCACATCTCCCCGGCGTACACATTTCAACCTCCAAGGTGTATATTGACAAAGTCGGGTAGCTCTATATGATATGATTTGGTCTGTAGAGCACCAATACACG
>JAOUZG010033193.1:0-25372 GCA_026289955.1 Argiope argentata
TATAGCCGTTTGTAATCGCTATATTCATTTTGACTTACCCTGTATATGTTTCTGCTTTTTAACAACCCCACAAACAAACCCAAAAGCTGCCCCTAAGCATAGCGGTAGGTACCACCCTTAATACAGAAATTGCAGGTCTCTTGTGCGCACGAATCGGCACTGAATGGGTGGGAGCACGACCCCCAGCAGCCATCGTCTTTAGATTAAGTGCAAATCTTGTATCTTTTCTCCCGATTTCAACCCAAATACAAGATACAAGATACGAAACAAGTAGTCAAAAGTTTAGATTTGGAATGGCTGCCAACTCAGCAACCCCCAGCAAAGGACGATCTCCAAAAGTGCTAGAAACAATCTCGCTTCTGGAGAAAAGCATGCTTCCTCCAAGACCCAGGAGACTTTCTACCTCTTCCGTAACTTCAGACACCTCATCGGTCATCTCGGTTACCTCCACAGACACCCTGGTGGACGGCGAACTACAGATGATCGACCTCTTACAGAAAATAAGGGAAATTGTAAATGGAGGCACAATCACCACCTCCTCCCTAGGCAAAACAAAGTTCAGGGCGTTCCTTAGAACCGACCTGGCAGAAAAGGCTAACAAGCTGTTGGACGCCCTCCAACAAAAAATAGCAGCCCAAGAAGAGGCCAAACTACCCCAACAGCCACCAAACCAGAAACAACAGAAAAGGCCACCAACACCACAGCAGAAGCAACCCAGGGAATAGCAGCTTCTCAAGTGGGTAAGCCAGCAACTTAGGCAGCCGCAGCAGGAAGAGGCAAAGAAAAGCCAAAGGCACTACTTCTTTACCAACAAAGCGGAATTGAAAAACCAACGCAGATCACAGACCTTCTAAAAAAAGAAGTTGCAAATCCAGACTTCAGAATTAAGAACAACAAACCGGTGAAGAATGGAATTGCAGTGATCTGCGAAGGCGCAGACGACCTAGAAAAGCTGCAGACAGCTCTAAAAAGCACCACCTCCCTGAAAGAATCTATTACTGCTAGAACCCCAGGCAAACGCCATCCTAGCATTATCATATATAACCTGCCTGAAGAAACTACCCTGGAGGAGGTAAACCAGGCATTAAAATCTATAGAAGGGATCCCGGAGGATCTCAAGTTAAGATTCAAGCTGAGCGGGAAGACTAAGGGGACTGCACACTGGGTGATGGAGGCGCCCAGCGAAAGCTTCCACCTTTTGAAGAAGCATGGGAAAATCTTGATCAACTGGACCATACACCAGTTGAGAGAGTTCTTCCACATCAAAAAATGTCACAACTGCCAAGGCTTCCGCCATCTGGCAAAGGACTGCCCAAACTCAAGACCTTCGTGCGGCAGCTGCGCAGGACACCATCAAACCAGAAGATGCAGGTCTCCTCAAGTAGTCTGCATCAACTGCGCGATGCACAACGAAATTCATGGGTCTAGATACCCAGTAAACCACCAAACGGATAGTCCGAGCTGCTCCTGCTACAAGGGAGAAGTAGCTCTTTACAAAAAATCTAGGGACTACTAATGGGTACAACAGCTCCCTTGTCTCCAACCACACAGCATGTTGCTCACAAACTGGCCAGGCCTCCTGCTTCCCCCCTCTGCAAACTCCTCCAAATAAACCTAGGCAAGGCAAAAACCGCATCGGACATCCTGATCCAAAATACAGTAAAGCTCCAACCCGATGCAATAGCTATCCAAGAACCGTACCAACACCAAAACGAAATTAAAGGCCTATCAAGTTCTTGGACAATTCTCTCCTCCAAATCTAAAAAAGCAGCAATAGCCATCCCCAGCACTAATGTTAAAATTGCACTTGTAGCATCCCGAGAAAACACAATAGCCATCAAACTGCAAACCTCCCCTAACCCAACAACGGTAATATCAGCCTACTCCTCTCCAATAGCTAACATCCAAACAACCCTCCAAGAACTCCAAGACATAATAAATACCTTGCCTAGGGAGCAAATTATCATCCTTGCAGACCTCAACGGCCACAGCTCCTTATGGGGGTATGAGAACAACGACTCTAGGGGCAACCAAATCCTGGACTTCGTGCTTGCCAACAGCCAGTATATTACCAACAGTCAAAATGCTCTTCCAACCTTCACTCACTGAGGCACTAAAGGCTGGCCTGACTTAACCATTTGTTCACAGAACCTGATCAATAACATCCACAAGTGGGAAGTCCTCGAAGAGCCGTCCCTCAGTGACCATAAATATATAGAAACAACAATAAGCACAAAAATCGAAACTCCAATCCTAACTCGATTCAAAACTAAGTACGGAAACCACAAAAAATGACCAACCAACTCAAACCTGCAGTAGACAACCTTCTTAAATCAATAGCCCAATGTAATAACCAACAGATAAATGAAGTAACCTCCCGCATACAAGATGCCATCATCGCCGCATGTAAAAACAGCTATAAGATAAAGAAAAACAACAATAGCCAACAACCCAAATGGTTCACCAAGGACCTTGAAATAGAAAAAAATAGACTTAAAGCACTGAGGAGACGAGCTCAACGCTCAGGCGAAAATCGACCTGAAAATTTCTTGCGCCTGAAAAAAGAGACGGCAAGCTATATGAAAAAGGTGAGACAAGCCAGGAAAACAGGCTGGAAGGGTTTCTGTGGTCAGGCCAGCAACCCTTACGGCAAGCACTACAAGGCTGCGTTCAGGAAAGCGGTTACCCCAGCTCAACTCTTCGTGGCCGAAGGTAAAGACCCGAGAGGCGGACATCTCAGGATGGCGGAACAACTGCTGAGTGACCTCTTCCCAGAGCCACAGTCAAACAACAGAGCCCGCTCGCCCGTTACCAGCAACAACTATGTCACGGAAGATCCTCCATTTACCCATCAGGAAGTCACTACCATCATAAAGGCCCTTCCAAAAGGCAAAGCCCCTGGAATTGACGGAATTGATAATATCGTCCTACAACAAGTCAACTCCCGATTGCCAAGACTCCTCACGAACCTGTTCAACAAATGCCTCCACCTAAAAAAATTCCCAGACTCTCTGAAGATTGGAAACATATTATTTCTCAAACCCGGTAAAAATGTTAATGAAACCAACTCCTATAGACCAATTTCGCTCCTCCCAACAATAGGAAAGACCCTTGAAAAACTACTAACGCAACGCCTCACCTACCACCTCGAAAAGAATAAAATAATCAGTCCCCTGCAATATGGATTCTGTGAAGGAAAGTCTGTGGATATGGCAATTGACAACCAGATGGGTAAAATCGACAAGGCAAGATCTCTAGGGCACCATACCCTGCTTCTCACGATTGACATCAAGGGTGCGTTCGACAATATCCAGCACGACGCAATCAACCAATATCTCGACAATAGCCTCTGCCCAAACAATATAACCGAAATATTTAAGGATCTACTAAAAAATAGAGAAGTCATCCTAAATACAGCGGAAGGTGCAGCCATTAGGACCCAGAATATGGGTTGCCCGCAGGGTTCTTGCAGCGGCCCAGCCCTCTGGAACTTGGTGGCAAATGAAATGCTGCATAAGCAATTCCCCACCAACACCTACATCCAGGCGTTCGCCGATGACTTCTCAATAATAAGCCATGGTAAAACCAAAAAAGAAGTGGAAACGCAAACCCATGAGGCCATCAATATCTTCTCCCAATGGGCCGAAAAGAACCACCTGGATATAGCAACAAATAAAACAACTTACATCTTTATAAGCAAACTGGTAAAAGGCCCGACCATCAAATGGAAGGGTACTACCATAAAAAGGGCAAAATCACTTAAATATTTAGGAATCTATATCGACGAAAAGCTAAACTGGAACGCACACCTTCGATATCAATCGAGCAGGGCAGCGATTCTACAGCAAAACCTCCTCAAGATCGCTGGTAAATCCTGGGGGATCAAGACAGAACATAGGAAAATTCTTTACCTAACAGTGATTGAGAGGATGCTGGCCCACGGCGCAGCCAACTGGTGCTTCAGTCCCACAGAGCGAATGAAAAGAAAGCTCGCCTCCATCCAACGCCCATTTCTCCTAGCCATTTCTGGGGCGTACAGAACAACGGCCACGGCGGCTCTCCAGACCATACTGGGAATTCCCCCTCTCCACCTCCAACTACAAAGGGAGGCCAGGATCATCCACCAAATCCGACTGGGGAAACCCGTCTCTGTTCGACCAAATGAAATAGAACCCATCATCAAAGGCTGGACCGCACACCCGTCTGTCCACCCACGGCCAGAGCAAATCTCCCTCGAGGACGGAGGCATTATCCAAGTCCCCCACGGTGTCTACACTGATGGCTCAAAAACGGAGTCGGGCGTGGGAGCGGCCTACTGTGTCTTCTCAAAAGGTGAAGCAATCAAGACCTGGAGCACGAAGCTTGCGCAGCACAAGTCTACCAGGCTGAACTTTGAGCCCTACAAAATGCGATAGAGCACTGCAAAGAAACCCTCCACCCCACAACCATCTACGTGAACAATAGAGCAAGCGTGCAGGCAGCCTCTAACCCGAAAACTACCAACCAGTACGCAAGGAAAATTTTCACCATACTAGCTCATCACTATCTCCTGGATCAAGGCTCACACAGGCCACGTGGGCAATGAATTGGCAGACACAGTCGCCAAAGAAGCTGCAAACTCGGCCAGCGAAGCCCTACCGCTACCAATCCCAACATCCTTCATTAAGGCCAACTTCAGGAGAAACATGATTGAAGAATGGCAAAACCTCTGGGACGACGGCGACACCGGTAGAAACATCCACAACATCATTCCGAAGGTATCACTCCGCCTCACCCCGTGTAGAAGAGAAGAAATTCTTTTCTTCACAGGACATGGGCCCTTTCCCTCCTACCTGGAAAGGTTTAAATTACAAGACCACGACAACTGCGCATGCGGCGAAACCGGAACCCCACTTCATTTTGCCACGGAGTGCCCACTCACTACCTCCTTCCACCTAAGAAAGCCAGCAACCTCCCTCCAACAGGCCTGGTTTTCCAGAGTGGCAGCCAACCCCATCTCAAGGAGAAAAATCTAACGGCTAGTCAACTTCCTGCAAACGGAGGCGGACCTCTTCAAGCAGTGACTCCAACCAAAATCCTCTCTTCAGTGACACCATCCCTGCATCAGCCTAACTTCGGCGGCGCAAGACCCAACAAGCCCAACTACAGGAGGTTCAAGATTCAACAATACTAAGTCAAAATCAAATTTATTTCCTCTCTCTATTTTTATTTCATTTAACATTAACCAGCTGTCTTGATTAACCATTCAACGGCCTCAAACTTGTGGGAGACCGCAACTGTTGAAATCATCAATGTAAACCCTTGTTACAATATCTAGTTTTTTTTTTCCTCCTCTTTTTCCCACACCAATTAAACAGTTTGTAATAACACGATAGATACGGCCTCGAAACCTGTGGCGAGGCTGCAACTGGAGCCACCAATGTAAATTTTTGTATATACTTCGTTTTACTTAACTTTATTTACTTTTTTTATATTTGTTTACTTTTAATATGTATTTTTTTATGCTTTCTTTTGCCTGTGTTGTCCCACCTGTCCGTCCAATATGTATCTGTATCAAATCATAATCAAGATGTCTTTTTGCTTATATAAACTTCATGTAACCTTTTTTTAGACCAAATAAAGTTGTTCGGGGAGCGACGTTTGGTGCGGGACCTAGTGGGATCCCTGAAAGGCAAAAGTTTACCTCTTCCTCTCCATGCCCAAAAAACTGTTAGAATGATCTCAAAGATTATAGTTGCAGGGGCATGGAGAGGTGTTATGTCTGGGGCAGCCGGACCGACATCGGCAGTAAAGCGAACCGTTTATTAGACTCTCTCCAGCAAAAAATGAGCGTCCTAGAGGAGAGCCACCAATCCGCAATTGCAACAATCGCCAAAATCACGGACAAGACTGCAACCGGCACCTGCCATCAGTCCACGCAGACGGAGAACAAGATAGCCAAGGACCAAGACCCCTCCACACTCCAAGGCAACAATCAAGTAATAAAAACTACTTATGCAGAAGCCACAAGAAAGGCACCTCCTAAAACCATCCTCATCTACCCAACCAACCAGGAAGAGGAAAAGGACGTAGTTTCGATCCTAAAGGAAGAGCTCCCCTCATCCGAAAAGCTTAGGATCATGAAAATAAGAAAAATACAGAACAAGGGAATTGCAATCGACTGCCCCTCCGAGATGGCTAGAACATCAGTCATGGATTAAATCAAAAATAAGCCTACGCTGCTCCAGAAGATAAAACCAATAGAGGTGGAGCCAATCTTTCCCAAACTAATAACGTATGGCTTCGACTCGGCCCTCCAAAAAGAAGAAATCGAGGCAGGTCTTCTTAACAACATCAACCAGGGCGAGGCCAGTGGCTTGAAGGTCCTCTTCCCCATAAAAGGGAGGACAGGCAAAAATCACTGGGTCTTCCAGGCACCGAAGTCTATCTGCAACATCATCAGGGCCAGGAATCGGAGGGTCACGATTAACTGGGAGACCCACAGGGTAGAGCCTTTCCTAAGTGTTCGCCGCTGCTCCAAGTGCCAGTCTTTCAACCATACAGCAGCTAAATACGAAGCCAAATTCAACTATTGCGCATTTTGTGCAGGCGATCACAACATCAAGAATTGCCATAGCAAATCACCAAAATGCATAAATTGCATGGAAGAAATCCACTTTACCGGAAGGAACCTCCCAACAAACCACCCTTCCAATCACAAGGACTGCCTAATTTTTGCCCATCAAATCCAGAAAGCCAAAAAGTCAACAGGCCTTTTCAACTTAACCTCCCCAGAGCAACAAGTAACAAATAATGTCCACAGTCTTCTCAAATAGTATTGCTCTCCTTTCCCCGCCCTGAAAATCCTCCAAATCAACCTCGGTAAAGCTAAAGCAGCCACAGATCTGTTAATCCACAATGCAGCAAAATTAAATACAGATGCTATTGCCATCCAAGAACCCTACAAAAGTCAAAATGAAATTAAGGGCCTCCCCAACTCCTGGACGGTCATATCATCCTCCTCCAAAAAAGCAGCCATAGTAATCCCGAAACCCAATGTCAAAATAGCCATCCTTTCAACCCAAGAAAATACTGTCACCATCAAACTTCAAACCCAACCTAACCCAATCACCATCATATCGGCTTACTCATCTCCAGTGGCAGACATACAAACAACCCTGCAAGAGATACAGTACATAATTAATGCCCTCCCGAGAGAGGACCTCATAATCTTAGCAGACCTAAACGGTCATAACTCCCTCTGGGGATATGACCATAATGACTCTAGGGGAAATCAAGTCCTGGACTTCGTCTTGGCAAACAGCCTATTCATTGCAAATCACCAAGACGCACCTCCTACCTTCACACACAGCGGCACGAAGGGTTGGCCTGACCTCACTATCTGCACGCAGAATGCAATCCCAGCCATTACCAACTGGCAAGTTCTAGAAGAGCCGTCTCTCAGTGACCATAAATATATCGAAATCCTTATCAAATCCAAAATAGAAAATCCAAACCAAACTAGATTTAAAACAAAATATGAAAACCATTTAAAAATGCTAAACAACCTAAAACCTGCAATCCCCAATATAATGAATTCAATAGCCAACTGTACCAACCATAATCAAATAAATAAAACAACTAATTTCCTCCAAGACAGCATCATAGCCGCCTGCAAGAAGACCTATAAAATAAAGAATAATTCAACCATCCAGAAGCCCAAATAGTTTACAAAAGATTTGGAAATAGAAAAAAATAGATTAAAAGCATTGAGAAGACGAGCTCAAAGATCAGGTGACGACCGGCCTGCTCATTTCCTGCACCTAAAAAAAGAAACAGCCATATACACCAAAAAAGTTCGCCAGGCCAGGTAATCGGGTTGGAAAGACTTCTGCGGTCAGGCCAACAACCCCTTTGGAAAACATTATAAGGCAGCCTTCAGGAAAGCAATCCCCCCAGCCCAGCTCTTCGTAGCAGAAGGCAAAGATCCTCAGGGCGGCCATCTCCAGACGGCTAATAACATCCTATTGGAAATCTTCCAGAATCCGGATCCAGCCAACTACCTAACGAACTCTGCCTCGGTCAACAACAACAGCCCTGAAGACTCCCTTTTCACTCATCAGGAGGTATCCTCTGTAATCAAAGCCCTCCCTAAAGGTAAAGCCCCAGGTCTAGACGGAATAGACAACATCATAATACAGCAAGTACACTCAAAGTTCCCGCAGCTATTTAAAGCCTTCTTTAATAAATGTCTTTCACTTAAGAAATTAACTGACCAATTCAAAAAGGGCAATATTATCCTCTTCCTAAAACCTGGTAAATCAAATGCAACCAAATCTTACAGACCAATCTCACTTTTACCAACAATAGGCAGGGTCTTCGAAAAATTACTAACCCAAAGGCTCACATACCACCTGGTGAAAAACAACCATATAAGCCCAAAACAGTTCGGCTTCAGAGAAGGAAAATCGGTCGAGCAAGCCATCAACAACGCAAAATCTCTCAAACATCACGTCCTTCTGCTTTCGATTGATATCAGGGGTGCGTTCGACAATATTCAACATCATGCCATAGAGAATTATCTCGACAATAGTCCCTGTCCCAGCAACATAGCAGCAGTCTTTAAAGATTTACTCAAGAATAGAGAAGTCGTCCTCAATACAGCTGAAGGCCCCGCAACTAGGGCACAGAGAATGGGCTGTCCGCAGGGATCCTGTAGTGGCCCAGCCCTCTGGAACCTAGTGGCGAATGAAATTCTGAAACAAGATCTACCAGAAAACACCCACCTACAGGCGTTTGCGGATGACTTCGCAATAGTTTCTCATGGCAAAAGTAAAAAGGAAATAGAAACCCAAACACATGCAGCAATAAACATATTCAGCAAATGGGCCAACAAAAACCATCTACAAATCGCAATAGAAAAAACCAGCTACATTTTCCTTAGCAAACTAGTGAAAGGCCCAAACATTAAATGGAATGGCTCAAATATTAAAAGATCTAAAGCATTGAAATACCTGGGTCTCTACATTGACGATAAGCTGAATTGGAACGCACACCTTCGAAATCAATCAAACAGGGCGGCGATTCTCCATCAGTCTTCTAAAGCTGGAGGGGAATAATTGAGGAATTAAATCACAACTAAAAAAATTCTCTATCACAACGTCATCGAAAGGATGCTTGCACACGGGGCTCCCATCTGGTGTATAAATCCAACAGAACGTATGAAACGAAAGCTCTCAACTATCCAACGTCCGTTCCTCCTGGCCATTTCGGGTGCATACCGCACCACCTCCACGGCAGCTCTACAAACAATCTTGGGCATTCCTCCTCTCCACCTCCAACTACAGAGAGAAGCCAAAGGAGCAGTCCTCACAAGACTTAGAAAACAACTCCCATCTGACGACGACCTAGACCCAAATAATATAGAAAAAATTGTCAAAGGCTGGACCACGCACCCATCGACTTTTCCTCTCCAAGACCAGATCTCATTGGAAGATGGCGGCCCACTTAACGATCAAAATGGGATAAACACGGATGGCTCAAAAACGGACAATGGTGTTGGAGCAGCCTTCTGCGTTCTGACAAACGGCAAAATCTCAAACTCCTGGTCCTCCAAACTTGCCTCCCATAACACAGTATACCAGGCCGAGTTATGGGCTCTCTATAAAGCAATCGAATATTCAAACCACTCAAAAAATGCAATACCCATATACGTCGATAATAAAGTAAGCATCCTCGCAGCCTCAAACCCTAAATCCAATAGCCAGCATGCGAGAGAAATCTTTAGCTGCCTAACCTCCAACCAAAACAGTAAAATATCATGGATCAAGGCCCACGTCGGTTATCCAGGGAACGAGGCCGCGGACGCCTTGGCTAAAGATGCAGCAAACTCCACAACTAGGGAAGATCCTCTCCCAATCCCACACATCAAAGCAAAATTCAGAAGGTCAATGCTGGAGGACTGGCAACAAGTCTGGATAGATGGCGACACTGGTAGAGCAGTCTTCAATCTCCTCCCAAACGTCTCTCTCCATGGCGAAGGGAAGAAATCCTCTTCTTCACTGGCCACGGACCTTTCCCTTCCTACCTGGAGAGATTCAAACTTCTAGACCACCCCTTCTGTTCCTGTGGCGAGATCGGTACTCCCCTGCACTTCGCAACGAAATGCCCGTTAACAACCTCATTCCACTTAACGAAACCATCAACATCTCTCCAATTAGAATGGTACTCCAGAGTAGCGGCAAATCCTCTCCAGGACAAGAATTTTCCAACTGGTCCAATTCCTACAGTCAGAAGCTGATCTCTTTCGACTCTAAACACCACGTCTCCTGTGCAGCAGACCCATGCCTCTACTCCTTTGCGCAACAAGTCTACCTCCTGCCTCCAGTCGAAAGCCTCATCCCATTCCCAACCCAACCTACCACTACTAGATCATCACAACCAGTCCACTGGCCCAACAACAACTTCTCCAAGGACTAACCGAGTCTTAATAACTACTTAACAACCGAGTCTTCAACCCACCGGCCCACGATATTCAAACACCCGACTACAGCCCAACCTTTGTAACGGGGCTGCAACTGTTACATCAACAATGTACATAACTGTATCTATCCGTCATATTCTTTTAATTTTTTCTTTTTTTTTCTCTCTATATTCATTTTATCATTACAATTCTCATTACCAAATGTAGTACTATGCCTGATTGTGTCATCAACCCCCGATCCCTAGGACCAGCCTCAAAACATGTGGTGAGGCCTCATCTGTAGTCGCCCATGTAAGCATTTGTAAATATCCATCTTATATCATCACTTGTTTTATTTCTTTTATGCATTTATTGTCAGATTTCTAATTATCAACTAATCGAGTAAACCCAATGTGTCACATACAAGATTAAGCCTTGAATCATGTAGCGGGGTTACTTCTGTTACTCTCCAATGTAACTCAATGTATATAGCCAAGATAGTTTTTTTCTTTCTCTACATTGTATTTCTCTTATTGTATTGTATATTATATTGTTCCCACCGCTTGTAAAAACTCTTTTTTTTTTATTTTGAATAAAGTTGTTCGGGGGGCGACGTCAGGTGTGAGATACTGTGGGATCACTGATAGGCTAGGTTTGTCTCTTCCTCTTCATGCCCAACCAACTGTTTAAATGATCTCAACGATCATAGTCGCAGGGGCATGGAGAGGTGTTATATCTGGAGCAGCCTCAACTCAGACTCCTCTTCAGTGATATCCCTGGCTTCTACAGAATCCCGGAATTACAGCGACATCCCAACAACGTTGATAATCTCGCGGAGCTTTTGCTCCGCGAGATTATCAACGGCGGTACTACCACCGCCCAAGGCAAAAGGTATAGAGCATACCTGAGAACAGATCTGGCCAACAAGGGGAACAAACTACTGGACGCATTGCAGTGCAAAATAGCCACAGAAGAACAACCCTCAGCCGCCACCACAGCAGAGAAATTAGATAAAATGACCAACACGATAGCAGAAACCGGCCAAACAGCAACACCAGCTGCCGAAAAACCAGCCACCTATGCAACCATAGCAAAGAAAAACACAAGATCTAAACCAAAAGCCCTCCTTCTCTACCCCCAAAACAATAGTGACAAACTGGATAAAATAACAGACCTCCTAAAGAAAGAAGTTGCCAACCCAAACCTCAAAATCAAAAATATCAAGACCGTAAAAACAAACAACAATCCAGAACACCTCCACTTTAAAAGAAGCAATCACAACCAGAACACCGGCCAAACGTCACCCCAGCATCATCATTTACAACCTCCCCGAAGAGACAAGAATAGATGAGGTGAACCAGGCCCTAAGGATGAGAGCGGGAACACAAACGGACCTAAAACTAAGGTTCAAGCTCACCGGGAGAAACCAAGGGACAGCACACTGGGTGATGGAGGCACCTAGTGACAGCTTCCACCTCATAAAGAAACAGGGGAAGATCTTAATAAATTGGTCCATGCACCAGGTAAAGGGGTTTTACCACATCAAAAGGTGCAACCACTGCCAAGGCTTCAGGCACCTGGCCAAGGACTGTCCCAATTCAAGACCTTCATGCGGCAGCTGCGCAGGAAACCACCTAACGAGAAAATGCAGATCGCCTCAGGTGGTATGCATCAACTGTGCAATACACAATCAAATCCACGGAACAAGATATCCAATCAGCCACCCAACAGATAGTCAGAGTTGCTCCTGCTACAAGGGAGAAGTAGCTCTATACAAGAGAACAAGAGATTATTGATGGCCAACCCAACCCAAAAGAATGGAGTCACTCCACAAAAAGCACAAACAGCGATCAACCAACCAACTCCTTCCCTCAGATTCCTCCAAATCAACCTCAGAAGATCAGAAATAGCCAACTCCGCCCTTATAGATGCAGCCTCCAAACTAAAACCGAATATAATCATGGTCCAAGAACCCTACATACTAGACGACAGAATAGCCGGAATACCCAGAACTTGGAACCAATTCACCTCCAAGAATCAAAAAGCAGGCATAATAATCCTCCCCACCTGTACCAAACCAATTCTTCTAACAACCTGAACAAATAGTCTGACAGTTAAAATACAAACCAATAAAGGCCCACTAAATCTTACATCCACTTACTCCTCACCAAATGCCAATATCCAAGAGGCTATAAAGGAAATAGATGATATAATCCCACAAATAAAAAATGAAAATATTCCAATAGCAGCCGACTGGAACGCCCATAACAGGCTATGGGGATATCCCAATGAAGACGTCAGGGGGACCATGGTTGAAGACTTCATCCCGGCAAAAGAGCTTTTTCTCCTAAACGAATCGAACTCCCCACCGACTTACGAACACAACTCTTCCAAAGGCTGGCCGGATCTCTCTCTCTACTAAAAGGAGATGAGCTAATTAATAACACCAAATGGTCGGTACTCGAGCTCTACTCGCACAGTGATCATAAATACATCCAAATTGATCTCTGTGCCGAGCAAGAGAAGTTCAGATATAAAAGATTCAAAACAGCATATGGGGGCCACAGGAAAATGACAAACCTATTGAAAACTGACATAATGGAGCTACAATCTAAAACAGAAAACAGCAACAATAAACAGGAACTAGAAGAAGCCACAATAGCCCTACAAACAGCCATCAACAAAGCCTGCAATAAAACGTACAAAATTAAAAAGGTCAAGAAAAATATTAAAAATAACTGGTGGAACGGAGACCTTCAAGCAAGGAAGGAGATTCAAGCGCTAAAAAGAAGGATCAATAAAACAACAGCGGAGGAGAAATTAACATACAAAATTCAATTATTCAGGAAAACAGTTGAAATGAAAAGGGAAGCCAAGAGAGCAAAGAGGAAATCATTCCGCAACCTCTGCTCAAATTCGATAGAACCTAACGGACACCCCTACAAAACGGCAATAAAGGATAAAAAACCGCCCTCTGCCCTCTTCAGGCTTCTAGACGCCCCGATGGAAGGTGACATCAGAACATTCGTAGCTAATATACTGAAAGAACTCTACCCCCAAGACACAATATCAGTACAAACCAATAGCCCTCCAACAAACCCAACAATAGAAAAACCTTTTACAAAAGCCGAAATCAAGAGGACCTTGAAGCAAGCACCACTGAAAAAAGCCCCTGGACCAGACGCAATAGATTATATAATCCTAAAAGAAATCAACATTAAATTCCCTGACCTCCTGCTCTCTCTCTCTACAATAAATGTGTCGAACTGCACTGCTTTCTCTCCTCATTTAAAAAAGGCAATATTGTTCTCTTCCACAAGACCGGAAAAGACCCTCAAATGATCAAGTCTTACAGGCCAGTCACCTTACTATCCACAATAGGTAAAACCCTAGAGAAATTGCTTCTAGGAAGACTAAACCACAAACTACAACAAACGGGCCACCTCCACGAAAACCAATTTGGCTTCCGAGAGGGACGTTCCACCGACCAAGCAATAGACAAACTAATAGGAAAAATTAACGAATCTAAAAATAAAAAGAACCATACATAAGCCATCTCTATAGATATCCAAGGAGCCTTCGATAACCTTAAATACGACTCAATAAAAAATAGTTTAGATGCAATAGGCCACCCATCAAACATAATAGAAACCCTAAAGGATATTCTAAAAGATAGGAAAGTTTGCCTGGAGACGTCCCAAGGGCCAGTAGAATGGGATCAACAAAAAAGATGCGCGCAGGGTTCATGCACAGGTCCTACATTTTGGAACCTAGTGGCCAACGAGATCCTTCCCGCCCCCTCGAATAACAACGTCCATCTGCAGGCATTCGCGGATGATTTCGTCTTCGTAATAAGTGAACCTACAGGAACCAAACTAAAAACAGCAGCCCAAGAAGCCCTTGAAACCTTCCAACAATGGCTGGACAAGCACCAACTCAAAATCTCCATAGACAAAACAACCAACATAGGGCCAAACCATTAAGAGATCTAAATCCTTCAAATACCTAGGAGTACTAATAGATTCGAAACTTAACTGGGCAGACCATCTCCAATACGTAAAAACCAAGGCAACAAAATTAATTCAAAGGGTGTGGAAAGTAGCCGAACCAAACTGGGGCCTCAAAAAAGACCTGAGGAGGATCCTTTACCAAACTGTGGCGGAAAGAATGGTCCTCCACGGCGCAGTAGCCTGGGCAGCTGCCCTCACAGCTAGGCAGAAAAGAACCCTGAATGCCATCCACAGGAAGTTCCCACTCAATATCACCAGGGCCTACTCCACCACTCTCACAGCTCCACTACAAATAATTGAAGGCTCCCTGCCACTCCATCTCAGGGCAGAACTAGAGGCAAGATACGTAAAAGCAGCCAGACTAGGGCAGAGAATAAGACAAGGAGGGCAAGAAATCGAACCAAAGCAATACGAAACCAAACCAACATCCACAAGATTCCACCCAGCCGAATTCCATATAGAAGATCGGATAACAATAGATAAGAAGTTCGAAATAAGGGAAAAAATCATCATTTACACAGACGGCTCCCAACTCCAAGACCAGACGGGCTGCGCCTTCTGTGTAATAGATAATAATACAACAATAGAAGAATGGAAGGACAAACTTAAAAGTGAAAACACAGTCTTCCAGGCGGAGTTAACAGCCATAAAAGAAGCCTGCAACTGGGCCTGCAAGCAAGACACACCAATAAAAATATGGACCGACAGCGAAGCCGCCCTCTACTCAATAGCCTCATTAAAAACAAATAGTACAATAGCCCAAGATATCCAAAATACCCTCCTCTCCTCCACCAACATCAACATAGGTTGGGTTAAAGCCCATTCGGAAAACGAAGGGAATGAGAAAGCCGACCAACTGGCCAAAGCCGCAACAACATCAGGCATCCCCCTTGAAATTCCCCTTCCCAGGAGCCAATTAAAAAAGCAGCTATTAACCCATTACCTTAAAGAATGGCAAGAGGAATGGGACAACATCACCGGTAGAACCACATACGCATCCTGCCTTAAAAGCTCCTTTCTCACCTTCAATCACAATATCAAAATCTCATGGATTGAGGCCCACGTCGGTTATCCAGGGAACGAGGCTGCGGACGCCTTGGCTAAAGATGCAGCAAACTCCACAGCTAGGGAAGATCCTCTCCCAATCCCACACATCAAAGCAAAATTCAGAAGGTCAATGCTGGAGGACTGGCAACAAGTCTGGACAGATGGCGACACTGGTAGAGCAGTCTTCAATCTCCTCCCAAACGTCTCTCTCCATGGCGAAGGGAAGAAATCCTCTTCTTCACTGGCCACGGACCTTTCCCTTCCTACCTGGAGAGATTCAAACTTCTAGACCACCCCTTCTGTTCCTGTGGCGAGATCGGTACTCCCCTGCACTTCGCAACGGAAAGTCCTTTAACAATATCATTCCACCCAACAAAACCCTCCAACAAGAATGGTTTTCCAGAGTGGCAGCCAATTCCCTCTCCAGGAGAAGAATTTTCCAACTGGTGCAGTTCCTCCAGGCAGAATTCAATCTTTTTCGACTTTGACCTCCATGTCTCAAGTGCAGCAGTTCCATGCTATCTTCTCCTCTTCTTAACAAGTCTTCCTCCTGCCTCCTTTCGAACGTCATCCATTGTTCCCGGTCGAACTTGCAGCAATTACAAGACCCTATTAGTGACCAGTCCACAAGATCCTCAACAACTGCTCATGGGACTACCCGCGTCTTAAGAATTCGAAATAGCGGCGGCTACAGTTCCCACTAATAAACAATCATCTTCCACAATATTTCATTCCACTAGCTCCTGATCTCCAAATATCCGGCTCCAGCCCAATCTTTGTATCGGGGCTGCTACTGTTGATCATCAATGTACAAAATTGCATCACACCATTCATTATTTTTTCCCTCTCATACTATTGCATTTCAGTGTCTAGTTGTGTCCTCAACCCCGGATCTCTAGGTCCAGCCTCAAAACTTGTGGTGAGGCTGCTTCTGTAGTCGTCCATGTAAATTTTTGTAAATATCTACTGTACGTATCCATACAATATCATTCTCTTATTTTATACTCCGTTTATTTTCCATTTATTTTGTTACTATTATACCAAGAAATTATAACTTTGTGTCTGCAAAACAAGATCATAAGGTAAAGCACCGAAACATGTGGCGGGGCTACTTCTGTATTCGTCAATGTAACTTTATGTATTTAACCAAGAATGTTAATTTTATTTTGTTTTCCCACTGTCTGTACAATTTTTTTTTAAGATTTGTATAAAGTTGTTCGGGGGGCGACGTCTGGTGCGGGATATTGTGGGATCCCGGCTTGGCTAGGTTTATCTCTTCCTCTTCATGCCCACTCAACTGTTTAAATGATCTCAACGATCATAGTCGCAGGGGCATGGAGAGGTGTTATGTCTGGAGCAACCACTTCTAGTTTAGTCACCGAGCAGTGAAGACGTGTTTTGAAGAGCTCCTGCGTAAACCTTATTTTTAGCGTACCGAGGATAGCGCGCAACAAGTGCAAGAGTTTAAAAAAATCATATCTCAAGTTCCGTACGCCGCAAAAGCAAGCTTTACAGCTTAAAAAGTGGAAAAGTGTTTCTACTATCTGTGTGCCCATCAATCTGTGTTTTGTGCTATTTTGGATGTGCTACTACAATTTTCCATGGATAACAGCAACTCTGCCAAAATGTCCGGCTAAATAGACGCCAGGTGGATGGGGTGAGTGTTCCCATTTTATTATGTGTTGAAAGTACGTGCAATTGCCTGCATTATGATATATAATAATAGTGTATACGTCAAATAGCTTTTAAATTATGAATTTTTTAATAACACATATGATAGCGGGAGAAAACGACCATCCGCGTTTCTACCGCCAACTTTACAGCCTCCCATCCACCACTAAAAATTAAAATAATGTTGCAATCTTTTTATATAACCTAAGAGGTACATTCCTGGGTGGAATAGGGCGTGTTTCGTGAAATTGTGTGCAAAACTGGCGGAAATATAAATTTTTTACCAGGGCTCACCCCCCCTGGGGAAGCGCCAATTTTGGGGCACTTTTTGCAGGGTCCCACTTTAAAAATTGATTACTCAGGGGCTGAATTGCGTGGCTTCCTCAGATGAATGGTGATGGATAGCATGGGCGATTCTGCATCGATTGATGTATAGAGTTGAGTAGTAGTATTGGTAATGTTTTTAATGATTTTTTTGAAATCGGTCACTCCGGCCTCCCTCCATGAAATTTTTCTCCCCCAGCACTGGTGGTCACTGAGGGCGGCCCCCGGCTCGCGACTGCCCCCGTAGTGACAGAGAAATGGAATTGAGAATGCCCAGTGGGACAATTGATTGTTAAATATAGGAACCGGGCCTGTCTTCCCATATAGAGTGGTTTTTTTCTGAGAATGGAGGTGGTTTCCATTTCTCCAACAGTCTAGAATTTTTCGTGCAGTAAAGGGATAAAATGTTTTCCATGCAAACGCTTGTCAATGACGGACAAATGGACGCCATAAAAAAGATGGACTTTTGCAACATTTTCGACTCAAAAAAAGGTAAACAAACCCCTGAAAGCTCCAACATCAAGGGACCAACAAAAATTGCATTAGTATTCACACCGGAAAATCCTATATCTAATCGTCTACCTTTACAGTATTTTACAGGAATGTTATGTGTGCAAATGTATTTAGTATGTATATATATTATTTACAATATTATTCTATTATTTTATTATATTCTTTTTTATATCTGATTTAATTATGAATTGAATTGCATCGCATTTCAAATAGCCCTAAATTACCTAAAGCAAAAGGCATTATTTAACCGTTCTGAAAAGGTAATAATATACAATACAATCTATTTCAGAGAATTATATATATATATATCCAGTATATTTTTCTAATACGTTGTTACTATCATTAATGCTATTGTTTATTTGTGTACTCATTTTTAATGCCCGTTATAATTATAAATTTAATTGCAACACATAGTCAGAAGAATATGAAATAACTCCACAGAACCTTCTAGAACATTCCCGAGCCCTTTGAACACCGAAATAGGCCTCAATTGCTACTCTAGCTGGACCTTTCATAGTAAATCAACCATATTAAATTAAAAAACCCAAATTTATATATAAGGACCAGTTAGGCATGGGACGGAGGTCCACCATATTTTCCATTTTTCATGGTTCACTGCTCGACCATGGAGGAGAGCAGTCGTCAGGTTAGTGGTCTCTTCAGTCCTGGGTCGATTTTCTTTACAACTCCCACATCGCAGCTCTGGTCTGCTACGGGAAAGCCAGACTCCTCTGCCAATAAGAAAAAATGTTTGGTAGCTGGATCTCAAGAAAATGCACTCCAAGGTGAGTCAGATTCTGTTATGGAAATTGGCTGTGATAGTAGTAAAACGGTTGAGGATTTCTCCTCTCCCCCCAAAAGAAAATCCGCAAAAGCAACTACCGTTAATACTCCTGTTCCTCAAATTAGTTTGAATAACCGTTTTGCAGCTCTGAACGATGAGCAAATATATCCCCCTGCTGTTAACGCTTCTGCGGTAATAATAACAAGTCATAATGATAAAAATAGTGCTAATGATAAACCTCCCAAAATTTCCCCCATCATGCTAAGGTGCATAAAGAATTATTCTGTAATACTTAAAGAACTAAAAGAAAAATTTGATATTAGAGAAAATGTTCTAGCAAATGACTTTATTAAGATATTCCCAGCAACTTATAAAAACCATCAAGATATCTTTAAATTCTGTGAAGATAAAAATTTAGAATACTACATTATCCCCCCGAAAAGCAAAGACCTGTAAAAATCGTCATTAAAGGCTTACCTATCGATTTCGAATCCGAGCTAATTAAAAATGACTTAAATGGCCATGGATTTGCCGTAAACAAAATTACTAGATTAACCCAGTACAAAACCAGGAAGCCCCTGCCCATTTATCTAATTGAGTTAAACAAAAATGAGATCGTAGATGAAATCTTCAAGGTTAGAGAAATAGGATACCAAAAATTAATTGTTGAGAACTAACGGGGACGGTTTTCTGTCTCCCAATGCTTCAATTGTAATTTTTTTTTGGACACACTGTCGTAAATTGTTGCATGCAACCGAGATGCCTTAAATGTGGCGATCCCCATCTAACTCGCTATTGCAGTCACAAAGAAAGAATAGAGACACCCAAGTGTAACAACTGGGGCATACTGCCGCGTATAGAGGATGCCCCAAGTTCCCCAAAATTAGTTCCCCACGACAAAATAGAGCGAACTTTTTCTCCTCCAAAATTCATCAAGAAAACATCTCCTATGGTTGGTTGGTTTTGTAGGGTTTACTGGTGCAAGGGCCATATTAAACATCTCCTATGCTAGCTCCCTTAAAACCAATTTCCCTCAACAGGAACCATCAGTTCAATTCGAGCCTGCTCAAATTCCTCTCCTTGTTAGCGAAGACAAAAGATATGATTAATGTTTTCAATGAAATCAAAAATCTTTTTCACATGTTCCCCAATCTGATTAAAGCCGCCAAAGAAATGCAGAATAATCCCGATCCCACAGCTAAAATCTTAATTCTTCTTAATGCCATCTGCAAGCCAGCTGAACCTTAAACTAATGCTCAATTTTAAAGTTCAAGACTTTTATAGTCAAATTGCACAGCCAATTACATTTCAGTTTCTTTCTCTCACCACGTCCCCAATCTATTGGGAGCACCAAGCCACTCTCCAGTCCAAGTACTAGCCCTTCTTTTCCACGCCGACTCACTATGAGAGTGGATCAGTCCATTCCTTCAACGGGTAAGATAAGAAGATCATCATTTGTGTTGCCAAATTCCATTTGTTACTAAAATTTCAAAATTAAGCATTCAATTATTTTAAAATAAAGTAATTTTATATGCATTTTTAATTCCAACATTTATTTAATCCTGAAGTGAAGCTTTTACCAGCTGAAATATTTTATGTGTACGCTATTTTAACTATGATTAAGAAAGAAATTAATTATTGAACAGATAGTATTATGAATTTTAAAATGGTTACAATAATTTAATAGATTCTGAATTTATTACCAGTAAATATCAAAATAATAAAAATATTTCTCACACTTTAGCTTTTTATAATTAGTAATATGGCAAAGGAAGTGGATGAAGTCACGGCAAAGTGTGAGTTTTAGTTTCGTGTCTCGTTCTACACTGTTTTGATCGTTTGTGTTGTTGTTTTATTTTTAACGTCTTTCTATGTCTGATAATTTAGAAAGAAAACGGCCCTTTTCAGGGCCATCTTCGATTGATATGAATGATGAATCGGAAACGATCTCGGTTAATGATAGTATGAATACGGATCAAGTTTTCTCAGCGGATTCCGATCGAATGGATTTTCCTATCGACTCGCACAGATTTTCATGTGCTCTTTGCGACGTGACTTTCACTCTCAAAAATAATTTACACCGGCATGAAAAAAAAATTCACTCCATTGATAATACCGCTTATATCCAAGTATGCAGTGTATGCCATCACAAAAATAGAACTGTTGCTGATCTCCATAAACATATACAGAATGCGCATCATGCTATTAAGTTAATTTTTCATGAAGTTTTTTACAGTCAATCCGATTTCGAAAACTGGAAAAGTGAAATCGAGCGCCAGACTATTTCTTTTTTCACCTTAACTTCCACACAAAAAAGGACAATGCAGAATTTCTGTATTACAAATGTCACAGAAGTGGTCTCCAAAAAACAACTAAATGTCAATCAAATAAAAAGCAAAGACGTTCTAAATATCCTGGAACAATAAAAACTGATTTCACTTGCCCAGCAGTGATGAAAGTCACAAAAGAAAGTGTTGAGGAGGCCACTCAAATAACTGTCCAGTTCCAATCTACCCATGTTGGACACAAGTGTGAAGTGGGAAAACTGCCTTTGCAAAAAGAGGAACGTACACTATTGGCTGGTATGCTCAGCTCTGGGATGTCAATTAATGTTGTTATGGACAAGACTCAAGCCCAGTACTCCCCCACAAAGCAAATAGAACTGACTACACGCCAAGACATATATAACATTGCCCGAGATTTTAATGTTAATGGGACTGTGAATAAAGATGATGCAATAGCAGTGGATATAATTGTACAGAAAATGATGCAGGAAGTATATAATCCTGTTTTAGTGTACAAGCCAGTTGCCGAAAAACTGGATAAATATCCAGGCATTGAAGGAGATGATTTTTTACTGGGAATCTCTACAGAAGCACAAATTAACCTGTTAAATTTATATGGTAAAGAGTGTGTGATGTTGGATTCCACTCATGGTACCAACCAGTGGGGGGTTAGTTTAACAACTATTCTGGTACATGATAAAAACCATGAAGGACTACATGTGGCAATTTTTTCTCCAAACGAATTACAGCGGAAACATATGAGCCATTTTATGACTCCATCAAACTGAAATTGCCAGATTTTGACACTCAAGTTATTATGTCAGACGATACAACTACTTTTGTAAATGCATAGAGTAAATCTTTTGGAACAAAACCAAGGCATTTATTATGCTAGTGGCATGTAATGAAAATTTTTTTTAAAAAAACCTAAACTCAAAAGTAAAAAATGAGGATGTAAGAAAGAACATGAAAAAAGACATCAAGCAGTTATTACATGAACTAGATTTAGTTACATTTAAGAAATATCTAGACAATTTCTTAGACACATATCAGAAGGAAAAAGCTTTTACAACATATTTCAATGATTATTATGTGCCAAGGGAAGATAAATGGGCATATTGTCACAGGAAAGGACTAAAAGTCAACACAAATATGAAACTTGAGCGTTGGCACCGACAAATCAAATATGAAGAAGCTGGTGGATAAGTTATGAAAAGACTTGATAAGTCATTGAATGTCATCTTAAAAGCAGTGGCCAAAAGGCTAATGAACCGCTTAGTATCGAAAGAGGAAAACTCACACACCGTGTTAAGATAATTAGAAAGACATAAGGAGAGTGAAGAAATGGATGAAAGTATATATTCGGTTATAAAGATGAATTATAACTCATTCATAGTGAACAAAATTCAAGATCAAACAATAGTAACTTATGATGTGGAAATCTAAAACATTAGGTGTGATTGCTCCACTGCATGTATGGATTGTAAAATTTGTATCCACAACCAGTCATGTTCTTGTATAGACTTTAACATACGTTTTCTCATTTGCAAACACATACATTTCGTTTGCAGAAAATTTAGCATTCAACGAGAAGTCGCCAATTGCCAAAATTTGTCTCACGATGAACCTAATCTAACTATTGATGTGACAGAAAAAGACATTTCTGAAAATGAAGAAAAAAGCATCATTTTGAAGTAAATCCATAAAAATCCTCGAAAAGACCTTAATGAAGAAAAGCTTAACATTGAAAATTACATGAAAAACATTTCTGACAAAGTTCAATCATTAGAAGATCTTCAGTATGTTAAAGATAATTTAAAGAATATTCTAGCGTATTTAGATGCAACCAAAAAGCCTGAAAAACAAATTTCTGAAATTTTGGAAAATGCTCCATCGAATAAAAAAATGTGTCCTCAAAGACAATTCAAAATTCTCAAAATGAAACAATAGAAAAAGTAGGCAGAATTATCATTGAACTGTGAACAGGGCTGAATTTACAAATAGGTTTGGGCTAGGGGTGCAAAATTTGTCAGCAATTTTTCTTTAAAAATTTTCCTAATGCTATAGACTACTAAACACACCGACTCTGGTTACATATGCTCCTTTTCAATCGTCTTGTTCCTCAAAAAAACTCTTTTTTCAGTTCAAAATCAGACTTGCAGACTTTTGCTACTTCTATTATTTTTAAAAACCAATTTCATATAATTTTATGATTAATTAGGATAAAAATTAAGTCTTGAATATTAATGTCAGTTTAATCTGAAAAATTCATAATGCATTTTTAGGTTATATTATGTAGTGTATTTGTATATAATGAGTACGAAATGGTTTAAACTTATTTTAATATCTTGTTGGCCTCTTTATCTATAGTTCATGCTTCCAAATTTAAAATCGGTTGATTCTAAATTTGGTTGATCGGAGTAACAAAATCCAATCTTGACTGTGAACTTAATATTCAAAGTATTTTTTACCCACTATACATAATATTATTGATTTTGTAAATAGTTTGTATAGCGAATAAAGTGCTTTGTATGCAGAAGGGTTTGTTAACTTTTTTTGAACCTTTTTATTGTTATAAGACATTTTTTAGACTTGTTGGATGATTTTGTCCTTAATTATTCTTCATATAAACTTTGTTCTTGGACAACATATTGCTTTCTGTAAATGGTAAAACAGATGTATCAACTTAAAATAAATAAGCATGAACTTTTTCACATTTTTCAACAATGAAACAATATATATAATTAAAACAAACACACTAACTAAACTGAACTGTGCATTTTTAAATAAAAAATTATTCCTTTAAATAGACAACTTTTAATATTTAATTAAATATTAAATATCTTCAGCAAATTCCACGCACTAGAATAATATATGCACATACCTAATTAATATTTTATGAAGGAAATCTTTTTATATAAAAATGTAATGCATACTTTAAACTATATTATAAAAGTTTATTGTTTTTTTAAAAAATCATATAAAGTCAAAATGTGCCTTTATCAATTTTAAGAAATTAATTTCATCCTTCGTCTTTTTATAAAATTAAATATTTTTACAAATATTTAGCAAATACAGCTGAATTTGTTGATACATATATTTAATTATTGAAGAAATAAATTTTAAACAAGTAATACGTAAAAACATTTTCAAGGCATTTCATACTAAATTTAAACCTTAGACAGACAAACATCCAAGGTTTGAAGCCAAAAGCTCAAAATTTATGTTGAAAACAACAAAATGTTGTTTTTCATATCTTTTTTGATGCAATTTTATAGATTTAGTAAAATTCCATAAATTTTTCTCCAAATTTTGGCGAAATCTTGAAATTTGGCGACTTATTATTTAAATTTATTTATATTATTATTTTGCAAATAAACAGTAAAATCATATTGAAGTTTTGAGTACATTCATATTTAGCCTTGATATTTATATCATTGAAGTATTTAATGTTTCATTTGACAGACAATTATTAAACTGATGATCATATTAAACTGATAATTAAAAATTATTAAACTGATGATCATAAAGTAGATAATTGCTCATACTGCTACAAGAATGTATTTTAGTTTTAATGTAATCTGCTGGTCCTATTTATTTTTGATTTAAAAAAATATTTAAAATGAGAGTCTTGTTCATGTCTCAATCAGAGTAAAAGTTAAAATTACATTGTAATCTAAATTTGTGCTCCATTTAATTATTGTAAGTGTTATATATGTAATAAATGTTAAACATACCTATATTTTAAAAAAATGTGAAAAACTAACAATTTTAAATGGGAACATTTATTATTCATGATCAAAAATTTATCATTTTTTCTTTAATAATATTTTACTAAATTCTTGTTAATGTTAGCTCTCTGTCTTTTAGGGGAGGGGGGTGTTGATATTTTTATTTATTATTGAAATATCTTCCACTTATATCTTATTATTGAGATATCCACAGCATCTTCTTATCTTACCCGTTGAAGGAATGGACTGATCCACTCTCATAGTGAGTCGGCGTGGAAAACAAGGGCTAGTGCTTGTAAAAAAGGTGGTTATTGGTTATTTCGGTTTCTGTCTTCGAACTTGCTAACGTGAAATGGAGTACACGTGCAAATTATGCAAAGCGCATTTTTTTAAATAAGAGAATTTAAATAAACATTTGTCTCGCGTTCATAAGCAACCGTCAAAATCGTCTGCTGAAGAAAAACCCAAAAACTTTTCGTGCAATTATTGCGAAAAGAAATTTTCGTTCAAAAGCACGTTGTCCAAGCACTTACTTACTATTCATAAAATCCGCAATGAAAATAACT
>JAOUZG010033198.1:0-13705 GCA_026289955.1 Argiope argentata
CAGATAGCACTTTGTAAAATCCGATTACCAACAAATATTTACTTCAGAATGTATTTCTATATAATTTTAAAAATAAATATTTTAAAATTATTTTAAAAATAATTTTAAAAATAAAATAAAATTTATAGAAATACATTCTGAAGCAAAAATTTGTTGGTAATCGGATTTTACAAAGTGCTATCTGGCTGTCATTTAAAAATTCTTATTAAATTTATTTGCTCCTTAAGTTTAATTCAGTTTAATTTTTTTTCCTTTAGTTTAAATTCAGTTGTACTCTAGTCCGAGTATGGTTAAACACACTTTTTCTTTCATTCTTCCAGTTTTCAGCAGATGGAACATTTAATATACATGGATATTTAAATTGGTATCACATAATCACTTTTATTTAGTTTTTTTATTTAAAAATAATTTTGAATGAAATGTATTATTTCAATCTACCTAACATTTGATTTCAAAGAAATATACTACAAGATTTTTTTAAAATGCATGTGGTTTTTGCTCATTTCATGATTGAATAGACTAATACATAATAGAATAATTTCTCATATTCATAGACAAACATGGACATAATTGAATAATTTCTTATATTCATAATTCTGTGAACTTCATAAATTCATAATTATCTAAGCGAATGTATTAAAGAAGCATTATGGACGTTGAAAGAAAATCAATTCCTATTATTTATTAAATATTCTAAAAGTTCTGTTTTTCGAAATTATAAAAGTTTTTATTATTAAATGGTCAAAATAGATAAAATATTACATATTACATATATAGAAAATTTGAAATTTATAGAGAATTTTGTGATTTGCCAAGGAAAAACACTATTTATAATGAGTTTGAAAGGCACACACGAAAAAAAAACCCCGTATGATTACTTTTATTGAGAATCTTTAAATTTTCTTGGTCGGCCGGTAGATGAGACCGAGGCTAGATGAGAGTCTTTAAGAAGTAATGAAATAAGTGAAGTAAGTTGTTTTTATCTGCTTATATTAAAAGAATTTTTTCTTTATGTTGTGCCTCGTTGTATTTTTTAAAAATGATAATGTATATATTAAAATTTTAATATTTTAGAAAGGTAACTAAAAATCAACTAATCCTGATATTATTGGAAAATTAATATTCTGATATAAGTGGAATATATTTTTAATTATTTGCAAGATATAAGAGAATAAATTATTTATTAATTACAAAAAACCTCTAATCAACAATTCGTTAAAATATGTTGATTAAAGGGGGTTTTTGTAAGCATGGAATGAAAATATTAGGTTTAAAATTCTTCCTCTTTGTAAATAAATGTAACTCACAATCGATGACTGTTAACAAAAATTCAACACATATCTCACTTACAAGTTCGAATATTCCTTTTACCCTCATGTGTGCATGATAAATCTCAGGGCTAACAAAACCTGTACTATTTTTTAGTCAATTTCAGTTGATGGCATTACTATCAAGAAAGAAACTTCAATATTTTAATAAAAAACAATTAATTTCGTCACTTTGCTCTTCATCAAATTGTTTTAAACGTTCTTGATTGATTTTGTTTGTTCTATTTGAAAGTGGTATAGAAAGTTGAGATTACTCAAATGAACCTATAGGACTATGCGATTTTTCAAAATTATTTGAAACAATTTATATACTATGTTGATTAAGCCAAACGCACAAAAGTTGTAATAAATGCTTATAAAAACCAAATAAAAATAAGAATTACCTGATTCAAGATGGTTACTCATCAGTTTACACTGGTCGTAAACCCACTTTAAAAAAAGTAAAAAAAAACCTTGATTAATTTGATTGAACTCACAAAAATAAATAAAAAACAATATAAAAAACATAAACCATAAAAACAAAACATAACAATATGAAAATATATAACCATATATAAAACATATAACAATATAAAAAGTAAATAAAAACAATATAAAAAACTGGCAATATAAGTGCATTCTCTAAGGTAGTCATAAGTAATAGAGACTAATTAAATGCATTCCCTGCTAGTCAGTAAAACATTAACGTTATAGACCCTGAAAATTATAATACATCATGCAAATTATCCAATTTTTAAAAAATGAAATGACGGCAGCTATTTTATTGTGTGCATTTTTAATGCATATAGTAAAAAACACTATCAATATCTGTAAAGTATTGAAGTCTGAGTGTAAAAACGTAAGTTAATCATTACTTTTATTAATCCACTTAACTGTATCCACTTTCCAATTTTTACTTGAGTATTTTTGGACCTTCTTCCAAACGACCGGTGCAAAAATAAATAAAAAATATTTACTCATGATTTTTCCATTCGATGATAATGAAAATTTCATAATATTTTGAGTTTTGCTAAAAAAATTATTTATATTAAAAATGCAACTTTTATTTTTTAATTGAATATTCCATGCGCTATATCTTATACAACAAATACATCCGTTTTAGATATAATATTTTCACCTGCCTTATTTTATGCTCGGGATTTTAGAAAGGTTTTTATTTTTAAAGAAAAGAAACGCCATAAAGTCACATGTATTCTTCAGCACTACGATTTTGTTTTTATGAAATTCTTATCTCAAAACGTGTCTTTTATTTATTCATTAAAACAGCTGCTGTTTGAAAATCTGGTTACGAAATCTTATTTTAAAAAAGACACAAACCGCATACATTTCGGCTGAACTTTCACAGATGGTGGAAGAAAAGTAAATAAAGAAGATGTTTCTCTGTATCCAGAAGCATGAAAATGTATATTTTTAGCATTTCTCCAGAAACTATGTATCTGACAATACTGGTTTGGAAGAAATAACATATAATTTCACATTTCTCCGACCTGAAAATAAAATTGAAGTATTGAAACCCATGAAAAAATATATATTCTTTAAAAATATTTATAAATATGAGGTATTTTTGAAGGAATAGAAAAATTTAGAAAATTTTGGTTCTTTAAATAACACTAAATATAATATAGAGTTCGAATCTAATGACCATTAAAGCAATAGATAATAATATGTGTCACTAATATATTGAATTTGCAAGTACGTATTATTATAGCGCTAATTTCAACATCAACAGATGAATTCCTTAATAGTAGTTTAAAACATTTGTCAATAGTTAACAAAAAGTTGCTTAAATGGTATTGTTTCAGCAACAGAGTTAAACAAAATAAAAAAAATCATCAAATCGATATGTACTTTCTCCATAATACTATGAATGTTTGAGAATCTATAATATGATAATATGTATAATAAATATATAATATTTGAAAACCTATAATATAAATCTATAATATCTTTAATAAATATAATAATAGTTTATATTATATTATAACAATTCTATAATAATAATATTCTATAATATTTATAATAAATACAATAATAATTTTTATTACATTATTATAATAAATCTATAATAATAATAATAATATAATATAAATCTATAAATATCTATTATATAATAAATATATCAACGAATCGAGAAGTACTTTTTCCATAATACTATAAATGTTTGAAAATCTATGATAATATAATCGATTATTAAAATCAGAAAACATATTTATTTTAACCGATGCTAAAAATTGGTATTAGTGAGTAATTATTCATCTGTATGTTTAAAAGATATTAAGAATTGCTGATGAAATGAAAGTAAGTGAAATACAAACCATTTGTTTCCGAAAAGTTAAGGCGTGTATTCACCGTTACTTGTATTTAATTCGCATTATCAGCAATGAATAAAATGATTTTCTAAAGTACATTATTGAATAAATGCATGATTTAAAATGATTTCTACACTACGTTATTTTAAATGATATCTTAACTATATTTATTTAAAAGCATTTTGGTAATAAATCGTTGAGAACATAAATTCTTTTAAATTAATATATAAAATTCTGATAATAAATGCCATTTGTTATAAATATTTCATCAAAAGGTTATCAATAAGTATTTAAGGTATCAAAACTGGAGAAATTTTTAAATAGAATGAACTTGAATTTTGATGAGGAATTATAACTTTTGATAAAGTAAGTATATGGTACTTTAAATTTAAGATAATACGCAATGCAGAACTTTTGAAAATTTTGATATTTCAAACTTTTTTATGCTTAAAAGACAAAATCATACTAATACTTTAAATATTTTTTTAAAAAGTAGGAATGCTCTTCATTTTTTAGAAAATTAACGATAATATAATTTAAATAAGAATTAATTATTAAATGCAATTTTTTAAAAAGTAACATGAGAATAAATTTTAATTTTAAAATTTCTTTTTTGCATATTTAACCCTCTAAGGGTTATACACGTATTTCTACGTAGCCGCAAGACGTCACGGCAAGGGCGCTGCACGTATTTTAACGTAGGCTAAGAAACGACGCTCTTTCGCTGTGCACGGAAAATAACGTAAGGGGATGTCGGCTCTCCAAGTGTTGCCGACGCATTTTAACGTCTTTCTTTCCCCCAAAAAGTTTGGACATCTTGATGGATCGGAGGGGAGTCAACACAATGGATGTTTTACGACCATTTAAGAATGTCAAAGGAACTGAGGGCTCGACGATCCCTTCAGGGAAAAAGGCGTTTTGAATGGTCACGGAGTAAGAGAGGAAAAAGACCCCGTTGTATAAAACAGGAACAAAATTTTTCTCAAATTGTGTGTCCCATAAGTGTCTGTGTGTACTTACATTTAATTTGTATTTAGTTTCAATAGTATTTCTTGGATAAAGCTTATTTGAACGAAATTTTGTTTTAAAGTTCCATTGAATTTTTATTCAGAATGCGATTTTATGCTCTCTTGTGATTAAACATCGCACTGAAGCATTAGAAACTCAGAGGGAATATATTTGAAAAATTGCTATCAATATATAATTAATAAATTAAATATATTTCGCATTTACAATTAAACTATTTTTAAAATGCAAATTTATTTATTTTACTCTAATCTCTACCTCCACTTATATTTCTTCGCTCAAAGTAAACAGATGCAATTGAATTTTGTGTTTTAAAGTGGCCTAAATTTTGAAGAATATAATAAAGCATACTGTTATATTGTTTCTCTTTTCAAATTTATATTGTGTAAAACCATGGAACTATGTGTTCGATTTTTTATAATGCAACTACTTTTTAAAGTTGTATAATGAGCGGAATGAAATAATCTCTTTCAATTTCATAAAAGAAACAATAAAAACATTTTTTTTAATTATTTATATCTGGGAGGTTTAGTTATTAATGCTTAGATATTTATTATTATTAGTAATAATTAATATTTAACTTTTAATACTTGGTTATTAGTATTTATACCTTGATGTAGATAAAAGAAATAGCAAAATAAATTAAATTAAATGTTTGAAAAATTTTAACTGATAACATTTTAAAAGTTTTGACTCTGTAAACTATCTTAACAAATTTTTTTAATAATTTATCAAAGAAGATACTTTTCTTAGGTAAAACGGTAGATATATAAAATTTTTTAAAAACTCAAAAATTCTGCATTTATTTTACAGTTTTTAAGCAATTTTTTCTTTGTTATGCTAAAGAGACTTCTTCTTTAGAGGCTAAAATCTGAATGGATAAATAACATAACTTTTGAAAAATCCTGTGCAAAATGCAGCACGACTTTTAATGACATGATTTTAAGAACTATGGCTTGATTAAGAATGGCTTGAAATCATAAACTGTTATTTACTAGGATCAAATAAATGAATTTGCATTACTTTACTCAAATTTTGGCAGGTGTTTTATATGGAAGAAAACTTCATAAACTGCACACTTTGGTGTGGAACGATATTAAAAGTTGTCGAACCCAAACTTGAAAGCAATTTTTATCAAGATTTTATTTTATTATTATTATTATTAAAAGTAATCTAAGGATTTAAAATCATGATAAAGATCAATAGTAGTATTAATCTTCATATTTTCTCATATGCTTATGCAGTGTAGCGCTATCCGTATTTTTTAGTATATTTGAATAGAAACAATTATGAATTTTGAATCTTTTATATTGGAGTGAAAATTCGATATTTTTGCAGTAAAGATGTCAAAGCAACGTACCAAACTTCATTTATCTATTTTTTGTATTTTGAAATAATTGCTCAAACACTCACGGAAAGACTGACTCATGGATAATCAATATTTTGACACATTATATTAAAAAATTTTAATACAAATCTACATTTTGATAATTTTGTGCGACATGTATAATATATCAAGGTGTTTCCGTTTAGGAATATCATGTACACGCATACACGATTTTTACATACAGATTCAGGCATACAGATTTCCTATCAACTAGTTTAATCTAATATTTGACGCAAGATTACATCTAACTTATTTACAATTAATTTAAGAAAATTGTAATATTTTTACTTACGAGAAAGAAAGAAATTAAAAATTTTACACATTATTTGACTGAAAGGATTTCTAGTGAATGCTCTGCCTTTTTAATTCCGGCTATTAAATTCAGAAAAGCTTAAAAACAGGATTAAAAAAGATTCAGGGACTTAAAGTGTTTAAAAAAAGGGGTTACGCCATATCCAATATGCTACATTGAACTGAAATTTGAGAAACAAATGTTTATTTTTAAGTCAATTATATAAATAATTACTTGTTTAGGAAATTTTCCAAATATTTTAACGTTTCTAAAAAACTGAATTTGCTAATGTACGTTATCATATTTAATATAAAATAGTTATACATTTTCAGTTCTTATTCTGCTTTCTGATGTTATTTTAAAAGTTAGTTATTTAATTAAAGGTAATGTTATTTTAAAAGTTAGTAATTTAGTCTCCATGCATGTTTCTTAAGTCCAGTGTTTAATTTGGTACTAAGATGAATCAATTACTCAATCAAGTAAATTTTTATTCTTCCTCGTTCTCTTGGAGATCTATTTGATAAACTATGAAAATTAAGTATCAAACGTTGTGGATGGGTACGATTTGCTTTCTTTCAGCATTTTATTTATTTCAATTCCTGCTGTTAGCTCACTCTCCCCCTATATATATCCTCAAATTTTCCATCGTTAAAAAAATACTTTTTATTCATCCTATCAAGTACCAGCAACTTCTTTAAAACTTGTAGTGGATGACATTTGATGTTAATACAGTTTTTTTTTCAAATATTAATTAATTAATTTTTTATTAATTAATTAAAAACTAACTTTCTCGTCAAAAATTTGACTACATTTCTCCATCGCTAAATAAATAACGAACTCAGTTTGTTTTTCCCCCACGCCAGTGAGATTAGGTTTAACATGTTTTCAGCATATTATTTTAAACGATTGTGTTTATTTTCGTAATGTTTGATGCAATTAAAATAAACATTGTAAATTAATCATTTTTTTCGACTCATTTTGAAGTACTTTCGAATTAAAATAATTGAGAATTATTATAATCATTTAATAAAAAATAACTAAAATAAAAACATTCCTTTGCTGACCTAAGAACGAATTAATTAAAAAAATTGTTTTATATATTACTTGTTTATAATCTTCTTTCTCTGAGTCTGAGAAACATGAATACCGAATATCTGCGACATGCGAATGACTTTGCTTAAAAAACTTTGGAGACAAAACTTTACGAAAACTAGTTCTATAATACGTGAAGTTAATAATTTACTGAAAGTAATATGAATTATGAGGCTTAACATAGTTAAATGAATATTATAATAAGATATAACTATAGTTCATAAAATTTTAATTAATCTGATTTATGTTTTTAAATTATTCTGGTAAGTAATTTGTAAAAAAAAATCCAGTTTATTCTGTTATATATATAATAAATTGACAATAGAAAGAGTTGGGAATTTATACTTGAGGTGGATTTTGTTTAATGATTTCTCTGAGTCTATATACTGCGGTCATTAGTTTATACCTTTAAATCTTTTGTTCGGCATTTTTTTTTTACTACTGGTTTCTCTATATATACTTCCACAACGTTATTAAGATTATTGAATTTGTGCATTTTAGTAATTGCATTTGTTGTTATTGTTGACTGGTGACGTATTTCCTTTTAAAATGTTTTCGTTCTATTATTTATTTTGGATTTTGCTGTTGAATTTTATATACATTTTTCCTTACTGTGAATAGATAAAAATAAGGCAACAATAGGCTCCGCTCCGAAAATATTTTTAAAAGTATTACTACTTCTTTTATCAATACGGTTGTTATATAATTACATAAATTTGATGAAGTGTAATGCGTTTTCCTATATTAAATTCCACATCCTACACAATTGTGCAAAAGATTTCAACTCATTGTTATAACAGAGCATATTTCTTTCATGACCGAAAGTAATTGCTTAAACCGGTTATTGCTTCTAAATAAGGAATCGCTTGCCTCTTATGCCAGTTTTCGAGAGTTTTCAAACTATGCTGACAAATATTTGTAAAATTTATACATCACAACGTCACTGAAATAGCATTACCACTATCTCTTCATTAAATTCATTTACTTATATATATTGGTAATTTTATCATGCCTATGGAGATTATCCACAAAAGTAACCTTTTCTTGTAAGCAAATTTCAAATACGGTTCTAAAACATTGAATTTTTTAAAATTAATTTGTGGAACCGTTGGGGATTCCTACCAAGCTTAGATGCTTATTCCTTTATTAAATCCATCGGCAGGAATAATTATTAAAAACAATTTCAATGATTGTTATCTCCACTACTAGCGGTCATTAATAAGAGAAAGAAAAGGGTATGTTGCAAAGTTACATAAGTGAAAATATGTTTTACAAGTTTAATTTCACATATTTATGACACCAATTACTTTTCAACGGTCGATTTTATAAAAAGATGTAAAATACAAAGATGTAATGTAAGGTACAACTGAAACTTTTGTGAATTACCTTGCTTGATAAAACTAGCAAATAAAGCAATAAATCATTAGTGTTTTCTTTTACAGAATGGACGAAAATTAGAAAATTAATTTATGTCCATTGCATTTTTTTAAGAATACCAAACATTATAAACGCACAGAAATTTATGTGGAATAAAATATATTGCAGTTTAATATTTTAAAACAATCGTTTGTTTGTTCAAGTTGCCTTTTAATATTTTTGAAGGTAGCAATATCATTGGATGTGTACTTAAAATAATGGGAAAAAATGAAAGAAAAATCGCAAAAAATGTTGATAATTTTTATAAATTTCACAAACACTTTAAAATCACTAGAATATTCTATAATTTGATAAATAAATTTTTAATAAGGATATTTAATCTTTATTTACTTAGGTATATTTCATGATGTTTGAACTTTAAAATTTCCTTATTTTGAAGCATTCAAGAGCGGAGATGCCATAATTTTTTTTAAATAAAAAGCAATGATTACGAACAATATTGAGTTTTGATAAAATTGCTACGGGGTATTTAAGAACTCGGATCATAAATACATTAGTAACTAATTTATTTTTAGAATTATGCTTTTTTTTCAGATATCTAATCAATTTGTTGATTTGTATCTCTTATTATAATAGAATATGATGCTCGTTCTTCTAAAAAATAATTTATGTTATATATTGTTATTTATATGTATCTGATTAACTGAACTATCCGTGTTTAGTTCTAAATCTAGAAAAATGCTACTTTATTTCATCTATTGATTGCTCGGTGCAAAATAATTTATTTGGAAAAATAATAAAAGGATATGAATACAATTTTAATCCTTCATTAATTGCTTATTTTGAAAATATATGTATAATAAGACCGAATGTATGATGAAAGTTTCTGTACTTAATATATCCAGCAAAAATTAAGTGAAAACCTGTCTGTTTATATTTACACTGTGTAACAGTTTAGAAAGTGCTATCAGCAATCGGGGTTAAAAAGCAACCTATACACTATTCCTAGAAACCATCTGACGTTTGTAGCCGTACAAAATAAACGAAAGCAATAAAATTTGGCATGAATAGGTTGTAATTTGCTGATACCCTAGGCTAGCTGACCTCCCATGAAGAACGGGAGGGGAAAGAAAGAAACCCTTGAACGCTTGCTGTGCATCTCTTCTGCAAAACTGACACGCTTCCACGACAGAAAACTAGTCCCGCTTCCTTCACTTTTCAGAAGTTTCACTCGTAGAATAGAAACGCCCAGAGGGTTAATACATATGTTCCAATTTCTTTATTGTTACATTAATCTTAAACACATTAAATGCAACTTCTGCCCCATATAGTACACTATTAACAAAATCATAGACCAACAATTTAACATTATTTTCGGAAATATTTCTGCTTGTACATAGAAAAATATTTATTTAATTCTACCAAAAATCTTTAAGTTTTCAGTTATTATTATTATTATTTTCGGATATATTCAGTAGTTATGATTATTTCTTTGTTTGGCTATATTTTTCTGTGGTACGTACTTGACATTTTCCGAATTGGAGCATGTGCTTTCGTTCTTTGAAAAGAAACAAAAAAAAATATTGCATTGTTATTACATTTTAAATAATAATAACTTCAAGAATATCAAATTTAAGTCTTAAATAATTATTTTTCTAACTTTTTTTATCTGATTAAATCAATTTTCTATACCGAAAAAAGTAACTGAAACGATTTTATTTTCAGTTACTTAATTATATCACATTCATGATCCTTCGAGATACTAAAAACATGGAATTAAATATTCACTTAAAATATGCTCTATAACAGCTAATTTCGCTACCTGGCAATCGAAAAACGTTAATTACTTAATATACGATTAAATATCGATTTCCTGGCTGCACAAGTAATCCGTAACGGTTATCGAAAATAGTTTATGATTTCTTTCTTTCGAAATCAATGTTCCAATAGAAATCGTGGATGTGTCTGGAAAGAGAACAATTCGATAACTTTGATGTTCATATTAATTGTAAAAATAATACTTTTACTTCATATTTAAAAGTGATATAAATAACACTTTTCCGATTAACTAGAAATTTGTAGTTAAAATTCTTCAAGATGACAGATAGAAAACTGTTTTTAGGTTCAAAGTATTAAATAAACATAAACTATTTTAATTAAAGATTATTTTATACTGGTGGTGAGGTACTTAATGTCAAATATAGTGGTTATAAATATTTGATTCAGTTTTAAATCAAAAGAATATTTCATAGTGCATCTGAAAAATGGTTAAAACGTAAAATATTCTAAGTTAAAAAATACTTTTTAAATAAATAGCTATTTTACCACATGGCAATTAATAATCTATGAAAAAAGATTTCGAAATAGTATAATCAATTTTTAACATATATAGGGATGGAAAATTTTAAATGAATTATCATATATTGTCTTTTGTGTAGTAAAATTTATTGTTACATAATCAAAATCTATTTTTTACAGATATCTGTTTTTAAATTATATATAAATCTTATAAATAGCAAATAAATTTATTTAAAAAAATTATGACGTTCCCTAAATCAAAATCGTTTGACCCTTTCATTAACTAGTTAAATGTTTTTTTTTTACAGTTGAATATACGAATTACATAAAAAAATTAAAGTGTCGTGAAAATTAAAATGACTATAACACTTAATTCATTGCTGTAAAATATGTTAAATAATTGCAAAAATATGATTCAAACAATTTAAAAAAGATTTATAATCACTATAAATATTAATGTTAAACGATGTAGTCATGAAGCTAATATCAAATCCATTGACATTTTAATTTAAATATTAATGATAAAAATATGCATTGGTAACTGAAAATTGGAAAGCGGTAAAACAAAAAATAGGGAGCAAATATGATTTGCCCGTACAGAGACCTAACTATCCATATTTATGCAAAATAATTTCTTTCAATAGGAAGCAAAGTCAACAGGAATCGAAAGCAAGTTTTGAGGAAACAGAACTTTAGACGAAAGGGTTAATTTCTAAAAGAGATAATTACATATTTACTATCATTTTTTTATATAATGTATTATAATATATATATACAAATATATATTTAAAAAATCTTAATTGATAACTTATTCTCTATATTACAACTCGTCGAGTGGTTTAATTTATATTTAATTTTCATAACATTTTCTCCCAAGAAATTGATAATTTTATTAGATTTTCCTTACGTTCCTCATTCAACATGATTAATTTCTCAAAGTTGAGATCAAATTTTCGTACAAATGAATGTCGTGTGTCTACGCTGGATTGGCTATTTTCGTTTATAGTTTGTCTTAGTCTGAAATGCCCTGATTTAATACCGATTTGTTAAAGCTTCGATTATCAATTATTTCCTATGAGTATGTAACAGCTCTTTGGTTTAATTGCAATTAGCCATCAATTAGGAATGCAAATTTCTATATTGAATTGGATATTGATAAGAATTTAGCTTTACTTTCTTCTTAGTTTTTAGAGGATAAAAATAGAAGTATCAACTTTTTGTTTCTGCATTTGTTTTTATTTTAGAGTTTTGCTTGTGTACCAGATTCTTAAAGAAAAATATTAAAAAAGAGAGAAAAAATTGAATCCTCCACCTTTGAAATCCTGTAATACGTAGCGTTACTATGTATTTGTTGACTTCATTAAAAAAAACTCTAAAAAAAACATGGGAAGCTCCTTTCTACTTTATTTACCTTTAAATTGCATTTCCTAATATACTCAAGAACTCGAACGTATCCCCAGGTTTTGCAAGTACTCAAGTGGATTTATTTACTTTTAGTGTATTTCATTATCTTATTATCTAATTTCGTTCAGGGAAAGAAGATCCAAGTAGAACCAATGAGGGTGTTGCTATTTAAAAGTTAAACAGGTGAATACTCTTTTTGAAAATAAGAAACTTTTACTCAGAATAAATAAAATATCACCGTTCCATTCTGCCTTCGTTGGTAATCTTTATTCTGATGCACTGGGATTTCTCAATTTACATTTTCAAAGGAATCCTGATTTTTTTTCTTTTCTTTATACACCTTAGTTCCAAATTTAGGAGTATGAGATGATACCAAAACCTGCAAATGTTCATGCTCATTTAGCATTTTAAGGGATACTGTTAAATAAGTAACAGTTTTGTTGCTTCTAAGAAGCAGAGACTAAGCCTAAAGCCATTTACCGAAATTTTACTTTTAAATCTAGTCTTAAAATTTCGAGAATTTACAATTCTGTTTTTATTTTTCTTATTTTGTAATTTGTAAACTTGTTTTACTTCTAATATATAAATACTATTTCTTTTTAGGAGGATTTCAAGGGAATGTTTTTCTAAAAGGTATTCGTTAATTATCTTCCTTCAATTTCTATTTATTGAAATAATTAAAAAAAGAAATTGCGAAATATCATGATTATCTCTTTCCTCTATAAAAAAAGATTAAATTTTTAATACCTTGCAAATTTTGTTTTCAAATCATAAAGCACATCAATAATTGTTCAATGAATATCAAATTAAATTTGATAATACTTCAACGTGGAATATATACTTGGAATTTTGTTTGTTCTTTTTTATTTTCAATATGTATAAGCCTAAATCTTCTTATTAATTATCAATAATATATTATTTCTGTACAGTTTTACTCTAAATATGGGAAAAAATAAATACTATCTCAGTATAAGTGTAAATTATTTATAAATAAATAATGTTCAATCATTTCTTCATTTTAACAAAATATTGCATTAATTGGAAAATGAAATACCTAGTTGACCTTCTTCTTCTTCATATCAAGAGAGAGTCACGTAATATTAGATTGAGCATGAGATAAGTTCATTATCCTGAAATATATAAGATAAATCATTATTTTTAAAAAAATGGCCCTTTATTGCCATGCTTTTGA
>JAOUZG010033209.1:0-13378 GCA_026289955.1 Argiope argentata
TTGAAATTATGAAATTTGGCATATTTTGAAGTATATTAGTATAAATAGGAAGTAAATAATAAAAATATTAAATAAATATATAGGTGTGTCGGGTTCCAGACCCGAACTCAAGACCAACGAAAAGTGAAAAATAAAGGCGTGTCATTTTAACCATTCAGCCACGCATTCCTCGACCAATGCAGAAGTCTATAATTCTTAATAATTCATGAAAAGTTTTAAGAATCTTGATAACAAAAGTTAGAAAATCTGGATAGAATTGCACAATGCTATTCATACAGATGATAACTGCGAATGTGGAAGAGGTCGGAAGGTCAAATTTCAATTACATTTCCAATGTTTTTATTCAAAATATTACATTTGAAATTATGAAATTTGGCGGTTTTTGAAGTATATTAGTATAAATATAAAGAAAAAAATAAAAAAAAAATATTAAATAAATATATTGGTGTGTCGGGTTCCAGACTCAAACTCAAGACCAACGAAAAGTGAAAAGTAAAGGCCTTTCATTTTAACCATTCAGCCATGTATTCCGCAATCTGCCTAGCAGGCTTAAATTCTTAATAATACATAAAATGGTTTAAGAATCTTGATAACAAAAGTTAGAAAATCTGGATATAATTACACAATGCTATTCATACAGATGATGACTGCGCATGTGCACGAGGTCGGAAGCTCAAATTTCAATTACATTTTCAATGTTTTTATTCAAAATATTACAGTTGGAATTGTGAAATTTGGCAGATTTTGAAGTATATTAGTATAAATATGAAGAAAAAAATAGAAAAAATATTAAATAAATATATTGGTGTGCCGGGTTCCAGACCCTTACTCAAGACCAACGAAAAGTGAAAAATAAGGGCGCGTCATTTTAACCATTCAGCCACTTATTCCTCGATCCACGCAGCAGTCTAAAATTCTTAGTAATTCCTGAAAAGGTTTAAGAATCTTGATAACAATAGATAAAAAATCTGGATGTAATTGCACAATGCTATTCATGCAGGTGACGACTGCGCAAGTGCACGAGGTCGGAAGCTCAAATTCAATTACATTTTCATTGTTTTTTTCAAAATATTAGTTGGAATTATGAAATTTGGCAGATTTTGAAGTATATTAGTATAAATATGAAGAAAAAAATATAAAAATATTAAATAAATATATTGGTGTGTCGGGTTCCAGACCCGAACTCAAGACCAACGAAAATTGAAAAATAATGGCGCGTCATTTTAACCATTCAGCCACTTATTCCTCGATCCACGCAGCAGTCTAAAATTCTTAATAATTCATGAAAAGGTTTAAGAATATTGATAACAAAAGTTAGAAAATCTGGACATTATTGCACAATGCTATTCCCACAGATGATGACTGCGCATGTGCACGAGGTCGGAAGCTCAAATTTCAATTACATTTTCAATGTTTTTATTCTAAATATTACAGTTGGAATTATGAAATTTGGCAGATTTTGAAGTATATTAGTATAAATATGAAGAAAAAAATAAAAATATTAAATAAATATATTGCTGTGTCGGGTTCCAGACCCAAACTCAAGACGAACGAAAAGAGAAAAATAAAGGACTGCCATTTTAACCATTCAGCCACGTATTCCTCGATCAGCGCAGAAGTATAAAATTCTTAATAATTCATGAAAATGTTTAAGAATCTTGATAACAAAAATTAGAAAATCTGGATATAAAGGCACAATGCTGAGCATACAGATGGTGACTATGCATGTCCACGAGGTCTTAAGTTCAAATTTCAATTACATTTACAATATTTTTATTTAAAATATTATATTTGGAATTCGGAAATTTGATAGATTTTGCAGTATATTAGTATAAAAATTGAGAAAATTCACAAATTGAAAATATTAAATTTATAAATTGGTGTGTCGGGTTCCAGACCCGAACTGAAGACCACCGAAAAGTGAAAAATAACATTGTGTCATTTTAACCATTCAGCCAAGTATTCCTCGATCAACGCATCAGTCTAAAATTCTTAATAATTCATGAAAAGTTTTAAAAATCGTGATAAGAAAAGAAAGGAAATCTGGATATAAATGCACAATGTTAATCATACAGATGATGACTGCGGATGTGCAAGAGGTCGGATGTTGAAATTTGAATTACATTTTTAATATTGTTAACGAAAATAAATTTATTTGGAATTACGAAATATGGTCTACTTTGCTGTATTTTAGTATAAATATTTAGAAAAATCTTAATTTTTAAAAAAATATTAAATAAATAAATTGGATCGTTTCTTACAGACCCGAAGTGTAGTTCACAAAACACAATAAATAACAGCCTGTCATTCTACCCATCAAGCCACATATTTCGTGAAATGCACAGCAGTCTAATATTCCTTATAACTTATATCAATTTTTAAGAATATTAAACTTTTACTGGTGACTTTCTATATTTTACTGTTGTTATATTTCGTAACAAATTATTTATGAATAAAAAATGGTTCCCTGATATTAAAATTTGTTCCTAATGAATGTATTGGCTAATTATTACTGTCGGATTGGGGGGAACCTAGACACTAAATTAATTAAATAGAGTTATGATTGTCTTTTTTCTCGTTACTTTTGAGGTTATAGTGAGGAACTTGTCTTATTGAGATATTATTCTCTTTATATAATTTTTCGAAATACTTTTTCCATATGTTTTTGAAAGTATTTTTGGAGCGTAGGTAGTTAAAGATCTTTTAATACATTTGAATTTCTAATGAACCAGGTCATATTCGTGATTTTTCTGGCGATCATATTTTGTTGTATGTTTAATTTTTTAATATAGGTTTCAGCTCTTGCCCGCCCTCCCACCAGACTGAAGCTGTGTAGCTGATTAGTGCGATTAGTAGAGAGAGTGCGTGTTGCAGAAAGCTCTGAACTGATAATTCAAAGATATCACACTTTTCAACAGTGCCCCATAGATTTAACAGTTGAAGTTAGTTTTAAAAAATCATAGTTTGATATAGGATGGTACTTTGCAAAAAGCATAGTTCTATTAGTTGTTGCGATTTCAGCTTATGCGTAAGGAATGGAATTTAATAATCGCATTATATATATTGAAATTTTGAAAAAGGGACATTTTTCAAAGTATAACCTTTTTAACAATTTTTAATAACCTTTGAATTATTTTGGATTTCAATTTACAAAATAAATCAAAAATTAAACTGTATATATTAATTTGTTAATTTTATTCCAGATTCAAACCTGCGATTTGTTCAACGCTTTAAAAAGCAGAGCTGATCAATCAGAGAGTTCTAGCGCCCTCTACAGTCATAGTTCTAAGTTCGAATAATAAATCATAGCTTGAAATAACGCTGGATTCTAGTATGAAATCACTATGCTATGAATTAAAATGATTTCCGCGCATTCGTATTATCATAAAATTTATAAACTCTTTTGATATTTTGAAATAAAAAAAATAAGGGGGAACTTTTACCATTTTTATTATTCGTTGTAAACGTAGAATTAAGTTTGAGAGAAAAAAATAATAAAATTCAGCATAAAATATATAAAACAATCCCTCGTCACGCAGATTCGAGCTTGTGTTCTGTAAAACGCTCTGAATTGGGGAATAAATGAAGTCATTTGTTTTTCGAGCGCCATCTACATTTAACAATCGAAGTTAGTTAAAAAATATACTTTAAAATAGAATGTGATTCTGATCAAAAAGCATAATATGAACTTCAAAGCCTGTACAAGGTGTGGTATTTAAAAATTGATCTAATATCATTGATATTCTGAGATAAAAATTCAGAATGAGATTTTTTAAAAAAATCCGATTCAAAATTGAGATATGCAGAACGCTTCGAGTGGCAATGCCGTTTAAGGGGTCAGTGAACTCTATTTGACGGGATTTTTTTAAAAATTATTCCTTTAGATACGCATGTGTTTCTTTTATTTATATATTTTAAATAATGAATAGAAATTTTTTTGAAATCGTAAGAGCATATTTTTCAATCAATCCACTGTTTTTTTTATTCACGATTTATTAAGAGAAAAATAAAATTATGGGATGATATTTCGAATTTTAAATAATGTGTTGTTACCAAAAATGTTTATTACAAATGATTCTGTTCAAAATTCCTTATCGAAATCTTTCGGAAAAAGGGGATAAAAGAAACAAACCGCAACAAGAACAACATTTAGTCTGAACTTAGCAATAGGAAATTTTAAATTAAATTTGTGGAAATCAATATTTTAAACTCCTACTGGAGTAAAAGAAGTGAAATCTTGAACCAATCATTTTAATATATTTTATGAGTAATAAAATTCTTAAATTAATTTTATTACCTACTTTTAAATTTAATTTTAACTATTAAATCATAATATATTTATTTTTATGAACGTTCATTTGACAGAGAAGGTGCCATCTAGATGCTCAAGAAATTTCCGATTTTTTAATATTTATGAATTATAAAACTTTACATTCTGAAAAATGTGACTAAAGAGGTATCAAAAACTATTTCATTTAATATATAGAAGCAAATTATTTTAATCAAAAAGAACTCGCAGATTATTAGAGGTTATTTCACCGTAATCGGAAGAATTTGTATTCTAAAGACGGTTAATATTGCAAATTATCTAAATTGTTTTCAGTATTTCACACATTTAGAGTATTTCTTTGAGACCCATATTGTGATAAAACGACTTAAAATAAGAGATTATAAAAGAAAGTTCTAATCGAAGAATAAATATTTTAATATTATTCCAAACTAAAATATTTTTTATAAAAGAATATTACATGTACATAATTTTAATATACTTATCGTTAGATATGAATACTTCTTTTTCCTTTCTACTAAAATACAATTTGCCGTTATAAAAAGATGCAGACACCTCCCATGCCCCATGGAAGTATGCTGCGTCATGTCTTACCGAAGGAAAATTCTAATCTATCTTTAGACAAATTTAAATAGGAAAGATAGTTAATAATATGACGAAAACTTTATAATCCTCAACCAAATCATTCCAAGTTTTTTTAAATGCATTTTTTCCGAAATTTAAACCTTAAATTGATCCATTTTCGATTACTGAACATGCAAATAGATTTCATCTATAAACTCAAATGTAAATGAATCCGATTTAAATACATTTGAATTTCTATGAACACAATACTGGAAAGATTCAGGAAAAGTTTCAATTCAAAATTTTCTACTACTTTTTTAGAGCATAAGCATTTTTTAATTTCGTATTTCTATCATCCGTTATTGACCTAGAAAAGGAATTTAAACTTAAAAGTTAAAATAATAAGACTACGTATAACAAAGAATAAAAAGAGGAGTTTAATAATTAATCTGATGCATCTATAATTTGAATCCAACATTCGTCAAACTACTTGGTTGTATCTACAGTCTTTAAACATGTGTAAGAATTTGTTTTGAGGAATGGCTTTTAGAAAATTTAAAACAATTATTCAAGAAGAGATGAGAATAATCGGTAATCAAATACACAATACAATTCTAAATAACAAGTTTTATTTGATATTTTAATATACAGAAACTGATCGTTTACATGCTTATTACAACATAAATATCTAATATTACTGAAATGAATCAAGAATTAAGTACAATTATCCAATTAAATTCAACAAATGTCAAATTGCTATTTTATGCAATTAGCTCGACAAGAATTAAAACAGTTTTTAAAAATAAAGTATTCATTTAACATAAAACATATATTGGATTTGTAAAATTTAATACAAGCATTGATTAATATATAACCAAGGAAACATTTATATAAATTTGTTATCCAATTGTACCTAGAGTATAATTTGAAAATTCATTAATTAAGTTTTGAAAAAATCTTACAAAATCAGAAATTGAGAATTTAATAATTTAGAATAAAACTTGAAAATTTCTTCCTGTATTTTTTTAATTTTTAATACTTAATTTTCTTGTATTTTATTAAAAGAATAAAAAAAGGAATCTACATTATTAAATATTCATCGCATCCATTCACTTTTGATCCTTCAACAAATATTTTAGGTTTATAGAGTTCTTTTAGAACTTAGATATTCATGCTAGTCATGCGAGAATGACAGTTTCTGCGAAGGCATATTGATCCTTGTGATGATCAGTCACAACGATCAGATGCTTTCGAAGAATCGAAGGATATTTTGATTGACTGGCCGGCCGAGTCGATCAAAGTATCCTCTATCCGCGCCTGCATACATTTACGTAAAATTAAAAGCTGAAACAGAGAATTTTAGAAGTCACTACGTAATACTTCAAGGTTTCCATTAATCTTATAACTATTACTCTTATAATTTAGTTTAACAAGAAAAACCTGATTTAAGTAACTGCAAATGGATGCAACGAACTGAATCTAATTTAATAAATTACAATTTTTTTTTCAAAGCGTTAAAATTATTTTTACTTAATTGCCAATGATAACATGCTTTTAAAATTCTATTCAGGAAAAATTTTACGTCTTATGATTAATATAACATGAAAATTAATGAAAAGAGAATTAAGCAATATCTTATCACATAATTTAAGAATAATTACGGTTTTAATAAATATTAAAGGTTCAATACATGAGCATAAAACATCTTTTTAATGCACAACACTGTTTCAAGTAGGTATACACAGAACTTAAGTCTAAGCATTATTTATTGAAAATAATGCTCAAATTTCAAGCAATCTTTAAGATGACAAAGTATATCTTGTATTTGTGGCAACTCGCTTCAAAATTGCAAAGTGAAATTCTATTAATCATTCATTATTACAAATTAATAAAATTTAATAAGAATGAAATCTTGTTTTATAAATAATTGCAAACTCAGGAACGAACTGATACCGACTCAATATAACTTCTAAAATTTTTCTAGTTCAGGAAAAATTAATGAAATTACTTTTATGATCTTTGACTTTAATGAAAGCAAAATTATCATTTTGTGAAGTCTATTAACAAATTAAACATTTTCTACAAATCATTATGCTGATGACAAAAAATCTCTCGATTTGTAATAACAAAATTTAGAATTATAGGTCAATTGATGATGAAAATTAATTTTAAAAATAGCCTCTAATAGCGTAATGACGCATTTTATATTTACAATATTGCTTTGTGAAATATATACCAATTAAGACATTTTTAAAACAAAGCAATTACAATTGTGTGGCAATTGTTGCGACCTCTTTATATTTCTTAATCAGAGTTATACTTGAATTTTTAATAAAAGATTGCGTTTGCAAATGAAATTTTAAAGTGAATTTTATACATTTTGGGAGAAAAAAATTTCGGTCTCGTCGGAAATTTACTTTAGATAACTAGCAAAAATTAAACGCTTTCAAAAGTTAAATTATCGATATAAAACGTTTCTTAAGTCCAGAATTTTTTTTTAAATGCTTGTTTCCAAAGGAGTAAAATAGAACAGTGTAACTAAAGGAATAGTATTTTAATACTTTTTGGTACATTATATATCTTTTAAATTGGTACATAATAACAATTGAATGTACACCGTTTGAACATCGTACTTTCTAAGCACTTCAACCTTTTCCGAGTTCAAAAATAATTACTGCATTGGTTGAAATCATTCTCCAAGAATATACAAATATTCAACATCGGAAAAATAAAAGAAAACATTGCAGAGATGCATTGATATCCTTCAATGCTGTTAACTCCACAAGCATGCAATATGGTGATCATTAATAATTTAGTACAAAATATTCATTTTAGGATTTGTCTATTATAATTTTACAAAGTGCACAGGTCGGATCTCCATCCAATATTTTCTTAAAAAAGCTCCAAATTTCATTTCCCGCTTAAAGATTCCAGATGTCATCCGTTGCTCCATGATTTTTTCAATTTAAAACATGTCGATATCTGAAAAGATTAAATATTTAAATTAATATAATTCTGAAAATACTAAAAAAAATTTAAAATACTGGAGTAGAAATAACTTGTTATTTAAATCAATAATTCGATATAATAATTTACCATTCCTTTATTAATAGAATTGAAAATCATCTTAAAATGGTATCTTTACACACACATCGCCTTACTTCTTGTATGTGAAATTTACAGTTTAAAGTTGCATCTAAATCAATAGATGAACAATTTTTGTTTAAGAATCTTACGAAGACTTATTCTGAGAATCAGAAGCAGTGCTAATAATAAATGCTTAAACAGACCTCCAATAACCGCAGTCATTGGTTCCACTTCTGAAGCAGCTGATTTTGCAAAGTCTTCAAAACGTTCGGAAAACAGTCTAATGCTCTCAATAAAGAATAGAACAAAAAAACATAGCCGAATGTCTCATTTGAAAAATATTTTTTCGAAGGTTTGTAGAGGACATTTTCTGGGTTACCTAAATATTTGAAAAGAACCTTACTCATATTTATATGTATTGATTACTTACTACGATTAATGAAGATAACATTTTAACCGCAATATGTTTGATTCGTTCTAAAAAAGGAGCTAACTGGTAGACGAACAATAACGCGATTCAAAATTCCACGGCTGTGAAATTTATCTCTTCTAATTACAACATGTGGGAGGTTTTCAACTTTTAGAAAATACTATTTAAGCATCTTGAATGCGTGAAGGCATTTCTTCGAAGGTTCCAAATAAAATGATTCTCAAATGTCAAATCTGTATTTCTATTTTTATTATGAATCAGGAACTCGATAAATTTAAGCACAACTAATGTATAATTAGGAAATGATTATAGTATCTTAAAATTCGTATGATACCAAATGCTCATTTTTTATCTCTGAAAAATAGAATCATTATGTTATCTAACCTATTCATATAACAAAATTAAAAGTACATTTTTAGTAATTGGTAGTACATCAAATGATTGTATACAATATTCATTGATATCGTAGCTTTGCACGACTTACTGAAATCAAATCATTGCGATTCTTTCTTGGGCATCCGGTATCCTCTATACTTAGAGCTTTTTAACTGAAACTCTAAAGGCAATTCTTTCTGCAGAGATGAGCACCAATGAGCTGCTGTTCAAATTAATGACATCAGATGTTTTCTTCCCACATTGCTTTGCTGTAGAATCAAATGCAGAGGAGTTGGCCTCTTTATTTATGAGATTTAGATTATTTAGATGCAAGTAAAGTGATGAAGTCGGATGCTATCGCACAAGTTCTTGCCGATATGACTCCAAATATCATTTGAAATCTCATTTGTTCACAACATTACCAGAAGAAATCGCAATGGTTCTTCTCTATCCCATATTAGACATTTTAAATCCGCATAAGTCTTTCCTCGTCAATTAGAAGCCACTTGTTAGGAATATAGAGAGATTATAGACATTTCATTCTCTTAATCTCCTGTGCCGATTGCGTTGAGGTTCGATAATTAGTGAGAGATAAAGATGAATTTTGAGCTTGGTTTAATATTTCAAGCTTTTCAGATATATCAATTAAGTCTTGTAGATCTCCGCCCATAATACACCTTTAAAATTGTAAAAATTCCTATATCCTATTGAAGGCTCCCGATATTTCCTGTTGAGGCGATAATTTCGATCAAAACTTGAAGATACCTGAAAAAAAAATAAATGATTTAAACGGATATGAAACCATCCATCAAGAATGCAATGAAATTCAGAAATATAAGCAATTTAGTTGTGCTCCTTCAATTTGCATTGCTAATTTAAAACTGAAAAAGAAATTGAGATTTCATTCATGAAAAGAAATGAGTTAAGGTTTTTAATTAGAAAAATCTCTTAAAGCTTGGATCTGTTGAATTTTCCTTTAAAAATAAATATATTCTTATCATTTGTGATAAATCTGTAATCATTTTTTTTCAAAAAAAAAAAGACTCCCATTTTTTTGAAAAATAAGCGTATTTAAGAAGTTAAATAGACCACTCAACTTAATTTTCCTTCAAACACAATTATTGATTATATACGATATAAGGGTAAGTTTTACCTTCCAAAAATCAAGATTACTTTTCGAAAAGGACCCACAACACACCTAGTCATAAAGCATACTCATTTAAATATCATTCCGTTTTATTTTTGTAGTCGGATTTTAAAGGGTATTTTGTTCATATGCTTGAAAAAATATAAATCGCATGAGCCTACCAAAAAAAAGCCTATTAACTTACAATAAATGAAGGATCCAAAAAAATTCACTGGTTTTTCAAATATTTATTATTTTTGTGATCATTCGAGAAAGTAAGATTCTCGCCAACAATACGGAGACAAAAGAAACTTACCGAAAAGGGATTTTTTTCCCTATAATAAATGTTGGAATAGATCCAAAACCTTCTTGTCCTATCAATATTTCATTAGAGACGATGACATCACATGCCGACTCCACTTTAGGCAGTTAATTACTTAAAACCTTAAGCATAGAACTGAATTTCTTAGCAAGACATATCAATCTTTGTCACTCTTGTATTGAAAAGTATCTGAAAAAAATATTTTGATATAAATTTCCAAATATGTTTAACAAGTATTGTAGCATCCAGAAATTTAATAGACGAACCAATTATTTTCGTGTCTAAAAGCCATACCAGTTTTTTCAGTTTAGTACAATGCGAAAACTTGCTTTATCCTTGAAATTGGGGCTGTAACATCATTTTCCCAATCATAATGCGAAAATACAGGTGCTTGTCGGCCTTGCCTTTTGAAACAAAACAGTATCGATACATTGTCAAGTTGTTCATTTTATGAATAACTAAAAAAATGAAATGAATGAATTTTTATAGTACTAATTAAAACACGAGAAATTAAATGATTATATTTAATTTTTATTTCGATATGATAATTAACAGAGATAGAATAACTTACCAATATTACTTCTGTACAAAATTGATAAAAACATTTTCCAGCCATCTGCTATCTATATTTATTAACAGATGAAAAGACAGTCGCTCTAATTGCCAAAAATAACGTTATTCCATTGTCTCAGTAAACACAAATGTCTTCAGTGAACTGCTCCAATAATTGCATTCGAATTTTCTTCGTTGATTATTTTTGTGTTGTTGCAATTCACTTAAATGTGCGAAAAAGCTTAAATTCAAAAACTATCTTGTATTAATTCTTTCTTCTCAGTCGTAGAAAATGGCACCAGAGAACAAATCGTCACGACTCCTTTATCTGTTTTATTATACCATACCAGGTAAAATCCATATAATTGCGGCATTCATGTCGTTTAGAAGTCACATGCATGAAATATCCAGATATTAAGAATGTTTTTTAAGCATTCATTCCAAGCATCAAATGGAGATTTTAATCCAATTAGAAACTTTCAAGTAGTTAAAAATAATTCTAACAGTTTCTTGTTTTTAGATAGACGTGGGAATTGGTCTGGCACAAGATCATTTTGTAAGAAACGGCGCCGAAATTTGAGGTTCAGTATATAATTGCAATTCTTGTTAGAAAGAGAAGTTTTTCCGTTTGTAAAATTTCGAAGGTGAAAAACTACATATACGTGGTCATATCGTGCTTATTCTGCATACAATAAACAACGTTTCTCTCGAATAGAATGATCATCTTGGTCTTAAAGCAGCATTTCATATATTTTTTTGATCTTTAGGAAAAGATTTTTTTTTATTTCTATGCACAAATAAGTACAATGGGATTTTATGAATTTTCTTCATTTCTTAATAGTTCATTTTAAGACGTTCCCAGGTTTTTTTAAAACTCAAATGCCTAATAAATTAATGCAATTATCCAAGTTTTTCCGACCCTATTAAAGCCGACTACTTTCCATTCAAAAAGTAATTAAATTCCACCTTTATTCCACATATAAGGTTAATCAAAATTTCTTTTAGATGCGAAATTATTTCTAAATCATCGAATCAGAAGATGGAAATCGGCTAAGTTAAATCATTCACTAGAAATCACATGTGTTCAGCCTCAAAAATCTCATCACTTCAGAACTGATCATTATGCAAAAGCAAATCAAACTCGGATTTTTCTAAGGGCTGCCGACTTCTTACTTGAGGAATAGTTAGTATAAAGAATATGAAAAAGGCGAGACAAAAAATTACTTGAATACATGACATGGATTCTAATTATAAGACCGAGAAAGAGATGTGATTAGAAGGCAGAAATGATTCCTAATTGAGTTTAACGGAAATGAAACCATCCTAGTTCTAGATAAGAACTGCGAATTGAATTTTAGAATGCGTCTTTTAAGCGAAGTTGCAGAGATTTTGAATCTTATCAAGGATTAATTCCATTTAGGGCGTAATTGAAGCCAATGAACGATTAAGCGAAAAAATATCTTTGAATAAAATTATTGGAAGAAACTACATATATTCTAATAAAATTCCATAAAATAAATAATTTAATTAAAATTTAAGTGCTAATGATAGTATTTTTACAATATTCCACTACGGATTAGCTTTGTTTTTTTAAGAAGTCCTGTTAGCCAATTATTGCTTTAAACGAAATATGAATTTGAATCTATTCTGTTCTACAGAAAGGGTACATGAAATGGTGCGGATGGACCTTTTATGCCATCAAGAACCTATTATGGTTATTGCGACAACTGTTGACTTGAGCTGAGAATTTTAATTACGAAAGCGATTCTGAAATAACGTCACGAAAATGTTATTAGTTCAGCCAATTTATCATTTAAATTAGTTTTACAATATTTCTTCTAATTAAAGATTATTTTAACTCAAGTTGAAGACTCATTACAATTACTCAATCATACTTATTAGAAAGAAAATCCATATTTGATAGTTGGGTGGGATTGAAATATGATTTTTATGATTATCAAAGCCCATCATAGTTGCTCAATTCTCTTTATTTTCCGAATTTAAACATTTTGTTACCAATTGTTTCTACTTTCAAGCGTTTCAAACTCTTCGATACCAACATACAACTTTCTGCTGAAATATTATTCACGATATAGAATTAACTTACCCTGAATGAAAAGATGCCGCTTTTTCTTGTTAAGTACTCATACGTGATGACGCCAATTCCTTTTAGAATTTCCATTTCACCAATAGAACACACACTCATACTAACATTTCATAAACGGAAGCACTGCTCTCTACAGGAAAATTACGTACTCGTATTATACACGCCATCTAGACCCTCTTCAACCACATTTACACGCCCATCATCCAAGGTACAGCTTCCATCTCCCAGTGGCCATAATTCAGTTATTACCTTCACCGCTCCCTCCACAATCACCCATGGAAACCAAATTCAGTCATTATCTTTACTGCCACCGCCTCCATCTCCGCGAGACCAAATTCACACATTACACACGGCGTCACAATTCATTCACATAGCACCTCGTAAATCACAATTCATATATTACCCACACCATCATCACTAACCACGCAATGACCATTCACACATACATACCCACACCATCACCACTAACCACGTAATAACCATTCACACATACATTACCCACACCATCACCACTAACCACGCAATGA
>JAOUZG010033209.1:13732-51470 GCA_026289955.1 Argiope argentata
CACCAACACATTGCGATAAAACAATTCATTCAATACCCATGCCTCCATCACCAACATATTCCGACAACACTATTCATTCATACCCCAGCCACCAACATATTCCTAAAATACCGTTCATTACCCATACCGTCACCAACACCCTCTGACAGCTTATTTCATTCATTACTCCTGCAGCCACCAACACCCTCTAGATGGCGCAATTCATTCATTACTCATGCCATGCCATAGAAAGTTTAAAAATTCTTATTTGGTTGCTCGAATGTGATGGAAGACATCACTATTAAAGAAATACCAAGGATAATAGGTTAAGTTATTGTTTATATAGCCACTTAACATACGAATTTATTTAACTTCCTATTTAGATGACACATCCAATATTAAACATTTATTCTTATTTTAATTCCTATAATAATGCAACGAGTTTTAAGACAATGAGAAGTTTCTGAATGGTTCTGGCATTTTAAATTACTGAATACTTTCACTTAATTGCAGGTTTAAATTTAATAATTCAATAATTCTATGCGCGTGTCAGAGACTTCATTGTATGTGAAATGGTAAATGCGATTTGAATTCATTTCAGCTATCAATGGCGTTTCGATGGATGCGAGACTAATTTTTCTAAATTAAAGCAAATAACATTTTATATTTTTACTTCAATTGAACGAAGTTAGCTTTAGGGGGGGATTAAAGTTTACCTCCACTAAAATGTTATAACAGCTAATTTATATAACGCGTTCGTGAATAAAAAGGAACACTAAGAAACTAAAAGGGATATTACTAATTAAATATATCTGAATACAGAGAAAAAGTTACAGAATACCAAATTGTGAAAGTAATTTTTTACATTAATATAAACCTGTACGAATTATACATGGGAAGGGAAACATTTATGACAGATAAAAAGTATTTTATTTTTTCTGGACAATTGTGTGCCATTAAAGAAAATTTAGAAAGTGAAGAATTAGTTAAGAGAGCAAGAAAGTGCTTCAAGTAACGATCGGCAGTTTCAAGATGTTCTATGAATTCCGAATACAGCTTAGCAAGAGGCATTTCATTCTCGTTCCAATTAAAAAAAGTGTCATTTAACATCCTACCAGTTTTTACTGAAATTTGAATTTCAACAATTTTCTTAAATTTTTCTGTCATTATTTACAATAGAAAGGGAGAATCTATTCATCACACCATAAAAATGAATCTCAAGTAAAAATATTCACCTTAGTCTTTTCATATTTGGAAAATATTTTTTAAATTCACTTTTATATTTTTACCTATCAGAAGAATTTTGTTTTTATCATGCATCTTTTAACATGGATCCCTTCGAAATGTTCTTAGGCATTTAAACTAAATCATTTCTCTAAACACAGCTTTGGAATTTTTTTTTGTTCTATGGTCAAAGAAATTAGTCTAAACGCTTGGACTTGTAAAATCTGGGTCAAAATTTTATTCCTCTTCTTGCAAAACAGTTCATCGTCGATAACAGTTCATCGTTCGATAAGAATTTTGCCTTGACCCTGACATCGAGTATCCCCAACAAAATTAATTTTTATGTGCAACAACCAAATCCTTCTCCTTTCGATTAAATATCGAAGATTACTTTGAAAATAAACTTATCTTGTTGAGGAATTTACTTTGTACTACACAACCCGCCATTTTCTGTATCAATTCATAGGCAAATTTTTAATAACCGCATATAATCAGGAGCACTAGATCATGTTTGAATATATACCATATGCAATATATAGAAGTGACATTAACAAGAAACTCCAGGCATCGTAAGGAAGTTGAATGAAATTCTATATCGGTTCAAAATATCTCTAAACGAAATTATACCATATGTTCAATGATAGTCTTTTACGAAGAATCGATATTTAGAGGAAATTTCTAAATTAACAATCATGAAAATTAGTAAAATGACATTGACTTGTGGGTTGAAAAGAGGTAATAAGTATTTAATTTCCATTTTTAATTTTACGGGATTGCTCTTACTCCCATTTTGTGATTCGTTAATTATTACTCAAGGGGAATTCAATTGCACTGTGTTCTAAATTACTTTTAATGCTTTTATTTTGCTTTTAATTTTCTTTCCTTTTAAAATTATTTCGATTCGGATTAAGTATTTTTGAATTGTAAATTGTTAGAAGGCATTAAAATATAAACCTAGAATTTTGAAGGAATAAGGAAGAAATATTCGAAATATCTGGATATTCGATGCAAGTAATTTATAAGCGGCTAGAATGTCGCAATTATGCGGACCATACCGGCAGGTCTAATGCGACAAAGTGGGAAATCTGAAAGAAAATATCTTCCCTACAAAAGGCTTGACACGTTGGGATGCGAATCAAACTTTAAAATCAGCTTGGATCTTCTTGTATATGTTACAATCGAGAAATAGGGAAAAAAGATACTTGCAGTTTCGATAAGTTCAACCAATCTCAAAAGGACAGCTTGCATAAACATGGAGGTGTCGCTTCTGCTTTGTTGTCAAGTTCCATTTTGTGAAATCAGCTGCAAAAGAAAATGCAATCTAATATTTAAGCAAATTATGAATAAAAACAAGCATTATATTTTATTCTTCAATTTTTAATTAGAATATATTTTATTTTAATTTGATTCCTGTGCAGAAAACGTTAGCCTTACGAATAAAACTTGAGTACAAATTGCGCTCCTTAAAGTGAGAATCCTCTATCTCTAATTCTAGGGCACCAAACGACTGATTACAGTATTAAAAAATATTGAGTAACTTTATATAGCTTTACAATCATAGGAAAAGTAAAAGAATGATTTTTAATGGAACAGGAGACATAACTGAACAAAAGCATATCATCTATGTTAGTAACATAATGGAATATTAAGACATGAAAATAGCACTGAAAGAGCATACGATTTTGCCCTAGCATTATATGATAAGTTATAACCCTTCGCTTTTATTAACATTTTGCTACATATATTTGCTACATATATTGATAGAGTGCTACATATATTTGATGAAATATCACATTTTAAGAAATATCGGTAATGCCAGTCTTCGGTAGTGCTCACGGCTTTCAACGTTTCGGATAATTAGAAGTATGGGGTGTAGAAATTGCCACATCATTACACCGCTTCTTGAAGAGTTTTTTTTTATTTGGCAAATTTCTATAAATACGATCCCTATTTTAATGATCGGCACTATAAACAGAAAAGATTCTTCGTTTGGCAAATATTTGGACATAAAACTATGAAATTCAGCCAATAGTGACTTAAAGAATCATTTAGAGATTTTTTTTTAATTTATATTTCCTTAAAAATGAAATATATTTCTATTAGTGAACAGAAATTTTTTTTCTCTATTCCATAATAAGAGCAAAAATCTATATTTTTAAGAATCCAAAATTTCAATATTTTCAGTTATACTAAATTTTATTTTTGAATTCTTAATTTACATTTTTTTAAAAAAATTGTAAAAATAATATGGCGTAAAAAAGCAATTTAGTTACATATCGCAATTGGTTTAGTAATTTTATATATCAATTCTAAAATATCACTCATTCTAACAATAAATATTTAGACTCATGTATTCTGAAAATCAAAGGTGGCAAATTTCGTTAGAATAGAATTCATTTACCAATAACACTATATGAAGACTATTCAAGCTTAAAACCAACATATTAAGAAATAGAAATTCAAAGTTTAAAGAGAATTTCCTAAATTTAATGTAAATAGTAATACATAATAAAAAATAAATTAAATCATTTTAAAACTATTTAATTCAAAATCTATAACATGAATTGTAATTTCCCCTTAATAAGGAACACGAAAGTGCCCAATTAAAATATAAAAAGGCATTGAAAAATGTTCTTAACGAGATTCAAATTTCATTCGAATGTAAAAGTTAAGTTTTCAAATATGATAATATAATTTAAACAATAAGACTCGTTTTCAGATGTTAAGAGAAATTTTCTGCAATGCACAGTGGATTCCGCATTTTGAATTTCTACGAGTTGTCACGTTTTACTTTCTGGTGATATTGAATCGACTGCAAAAAGATGCTCAATTTGAAAGGTTACATGAAGTAAAATTTCATTTATGATATGACCCAAGATAAAATGAAGCGCTATGACAACTTAGTGTATGTTTTTGCTCATATTCATTGCTAATTGCAGATTGTTTGAATATTTAATATTTTACCAATTCCTATTAACACATTTTCAAAATACGCAAGGCTGAGATTTTATTAATCTGTGGCAGATAACAAGGTGCATTTGGGCCATGTTTTGTTTTGCGAAAACTTAATGCCAAAGAACAGTTTCGACATTTTCGAAATTTAATTATTTTTTCATTCGAAAATTTAATTTCTGGGTTGATTAAAATCTTTGTTACTTTCATTTGACGAAAATATTTGAAAAGCTATCAATGAAATTAAGAAATGCTGAAATCTGACAAAACCTTTCAAGACGCAACAATTCGAACATTTCAGCGTAACTGTTTGATATTTTTTAATATTTTTAATAATTCAATGATTATCATTTACAAAAAATTTAGTGCTGGTTCTTAAAGCAAATTAGACGAATTAATATTTTAACAGCGCTATATCAAGGCTGAAATACTTTTTGTACAATGCCTCTTTATACACACGCTAATTTTAATAAGTCCAATTTTTGAATAATTGAATATCGATTAATAATTTTTAAGGGTTTTTTTTTTTGCATCATCTCTTCCTCGTTTAAATTTTTGCCACGGAGCATGCAATACGATTTTCATCACGGGGTTACACTGTAATATTTTAATCCAGTTCACTAAAATAATATCCACCTTTGTTGCCTAGATTATCCGCCTGATACTTTCAATCAAATTTGCAATGCATAACTCGATTCTCACGAACCATGCATGAAAATATTTGGAGCCATCAAATACCGATAAATATCAAATTGGTATTATTTTAATTAACTTAAATCTATTTGTTCATTAAGCATACATATAATCAGAATAGACTATCTGAGCAAGTGTAACTGGACTAACTTTCGTTGTATTGTAATTTATTAAATGAAAATCATCTAAAGAATTAACACACTTTTTGGAAAAATTATCCAGCCAAATAAAGTTAACAGATGGAAATGTTTAAATCTTTGAAAGATGCTAAATGTTGTACGTTTTGGAAAAGCTACCACGAAGAAAAAATTCTAATTAAAATTCCAAAAATATCTTTGAATTGCATATTCTTTCCCTTCAAAATACACACAAGCCAAATTTGGTACCTACAAGTCAATTGATCTGTTCCAACAAATTGCCGATTCACGCACACTTATTAACAGAAATGCAGAGAACTGCCTCCTGAAATTTAGCCAAAGGAACTGTTTGCCAAATTTATATTTTGCGTCTAGGCTGTCACAAGCAAAGTAATTTGAATGCCGTTGATTTCATATCCCTGATTCAAAAACCTAATCACTATCGCTAGTTTTATTATGCGGAAATCATAGAACCGTTTCTTGTACGAAGTTCAAAAGAATTGAAATGAGCTTTAGCTAAAATCTGGAGAATTTTGTAGTGCAACGTTTTATACTTAAACTAAGCGTGGAACGTTTTATACTGACATTACATGCTTAAACAAAGCATACATTTACAAATTTAAACTCAGGCATAGGCTGTAAAATGATTAAGCGCATTATAGAAATTTAGAATAGAAATGACACAATAGCTGTGATACTATATTTTTTCTTTTAATTTTAAAATGAAAAAGTAATCAATTATTAATTTAGTACAGAAGAATTACGCACAACTTTGGTCTGGTTACAAATTAAACATCTTATGTAATGCAAAATAAATCATTTATTAAAAATAAAACAGGGTATTTGGTAAAATTGGAGAATTGAATAATAGTTATGTATACAACTCGAGTATATATATATTTTACTTTAGATGATAGTATTCATACATAAGGAAAAATTAAGAATTCAGTTATATTTTTTTACGAAATGTCCTATTTCATAAAAGAAAGTTTTAAATGTTTCTATAATATTAAGCTTAAGTACACTCATTTATGAAATGTTTCAAGAACAACTCATTTTTGGAGACAATTTGATTGAAATGTTCACTGGAAGAACTGATTGGTATTAAACACAGTAGGGTAATATTGTTAATTAGCTTCTGAAATCCGAAAAATCCACCAAAAATTCGACGAAAATTTTCCCTATACTATATTTATAGTATGTTTAATACAAAGCGATTTCTATAAAGCTGGTAAAAAAAAACTTTCACTTCTCAAATTGGTTCTTTCATTCATCTAATATATGAAAGTAACATTTATTTAATAACCGTTTGTTTAATAATTGTTTCAATTATTCTACACATTCGACTTACTAATAGAATATTAACAGTGACATTTTTAAACCTTTATAAGCGAAGATGTTTTATGTAAGAGATATTCCATCGTGAAAAGTCTCCTAATCATCATTAGATAATTAAAAACAACTACTCGTATCTCATTATTATATTTAAACAAAGTCGATAAAACAATGTAACATACCCATTATTACTGAGGTAGCTATCAATTTGGAGCAGTTTTATAAACGCGGCTTTGTACGTTTATTTGAATATAAACAATGTGGGATCTAGCGACGAAGATTTTTATCACCCGGTTGCTGAGAGGTTACAGTTACATCATATTTGAGGATTAGGTTAAAAATTACTAAATGATTTTTGTGTGCGATAAATTCAGACTCAAGAAAGGAAAATGAGAATTCTGTGTCTTCAATTCGAATTTATTTGCAAATTGTGATATTGTTCTAAGGAATTATAGAAAATAAAAATATTATTTAGGATCTTATATCATTTATAAAATAAATTTTCCTCTTCATACAAAGAGCAACAAAGAGAAATTTCTTTTGGGTCTTTTTTTATTTCAGCAAGATGATATCAAATTCCAATCCAATAAAAACATACTCACCAAATAAAAATGTTATTAAATATGCAATAAATTGCAATAAATAAGAAAGTAAATAGTCAGCTTTTGTAGAAAATCAGAAAAAGGTGAAACAAAGGAGATCTGCCAAATTATCAGCAATCCCAGGTCAGTATTTTATATGTTATAAATGGGATTTTCACGCAAGAAACATCAAAAAGTGACAGCCCAGTGGCATAGGCGTCAATGAAAGTGCGCTATGATATTGTTTGGATCCTAATCGTAACCATTCTTTGCTGAAATATTCTGACGCACATTCTTTAGGTATTTCAAATTGTGGGGCATTTGTTTAAATTACATTTTCTTCTTCCTTTTCGCGTTTTCGTAAAGCATTATCTAGAAATACATTACGAAATTACCAATTTTAAGATCAAAAGGTTCTATACTGATATTTATTAAAAACAAGATATTAATTAGGCATGTATAAAAGCAAAATAAAGATGCAAAATTCGAGACCCTTTTTCGAACGACATTCAAAAAATGAATCTCGAAAATCATTGAACTTGGAGTATGCACAAAATGAGAAGATTATCATATTACCTTAATAAAATTATTTGATCAAAATTACATTTAGAATTTTTACAGATATAGGAGAACAATATCTGTTTTTGAAATATATGCATCTTGATTTTGATTATTTTATGGATTTTTTTTACAAGCATTTAGATTTGGTTTGACAGAACTATGTTCGTAATAATATATTGTGTTTCATATTAAACAGTTGATTGAAAGCAAACATATTTCATGCATAATTCAATTGTTTGCTCTATTTTCTAAACGGTAGGCCAATATCAAAGAAATAGAAGAAAAATGTGATTTAGATTATTTTTTCAAATCCTTCTATTAGCTCACACTCTCCCTATATATATATATATATATATATATATATATATATATATATATATATAGTTCAAATTTTCAATCTTTAATACAATACTTTTAAATCATCCAATCAAGTTCTGGTAAATTATTTAAAACTTACTTATAATGGATGACATTTGATGTTAATACAGTCTTTTCAAATGTTAATTTATTAATTTTTATTAATTAAGTAAAATACAACTTTCTCATGAGAAATCTTCATTTTCTTAACCTCCAAAAAAGTAACAAATTCAGTTTGTTTTATCCCAACACTAATGAGGTTATGCCTAACATGTTTTCGGCCGATTACTTTCTCGTCGGAAATCTTTATTTCCCCGCCACCAAATAAGAAACAAATTCAGTGTGCTTTTCCCCCACGCTAATGAGGTAAGGCTTAACATGTTTTTGTTCGATTATTTCAAATGTTTCTGTTTATTTTCATAATTTTTGATGCATTTAAAATTAAACATAGTTAATTAATCTATTTTTCCGATTCATTTTGACGTACTTTTGAATTGAAATAATACAGAATAAATAAAATTAGAAATTCTGAATCTGTATTGCGTTACCCGAACTGGTGTAGAAAACTCACCTATTTTGCGTTACTAAAACTGGAACTGAATCATTAATTGGTGTTGAAAATTCAATGCTAGTATAATTGGTTAATCAAATATTTATAATAATTGTAAATGTTGGAACATCCTCTGCACCCTTTGGGAGGCGAGTTCAAGCCCTCCCCCCCAGTAGAGAATTCTTCTTGTGTCGTGGACTTTAAATCTGTCATGGTCACGAAGTTCTCGATGTGGAGTGTAATACCATACAAGGCCAGATATTATCTATATCTTTTTCAGATCTAAATTGCTATCTGTGGATGAATGAATGAAATGCATGAATAAAGTTCACCAAGTAAAAATAGTTTGTGACGTTTGTGAGCTAGAATTCTGAGTTCAGCCTTCGGATGCTCAGTTGTCCATACCCTCAAAGTAACTGTACCCCCTTCCGTTGAACAACAACAATTGTAATTATTTAATAAAATGTAGCTAAACCAAAATTTCTCTTAATCAACTAAGTAGGAATTAATATTTTTTAATATTACTTGTTTATTTTCCTTTCTTATAGGCTATAAAATGAAGGAGAAATATTATTTGGAACAATTATTAATCCTTAATATAAAATATAGAGTAAGGATTGATAATTGTTCTGCAGCTGCATTTGTACAAATTGTGATTTTTCCACTTTTGCATCCAAATGCTCGATAAAATGTATTTTTTTTTCTGCCAACAAATGTTGCATTTATCTCATATCACTTACAATGTCTGTCGATAATGTATCATTCATTCAAACAATACTCCTGGAGTAGGATCAACCCTTAACCTCAATATCCTTTCGATGTTATGAGCAGTGTATTATAGATAATATCTCGATAGAATTAATAGCAGTTCTCTATCTAATATAAGAATTCCAGGATTTAATGTTCCTATTCTTATTAAATAATTTTCTTTTTTTTTCTAAATTTAATTACTGATTTCTTCCTCAATAATCGCAGATGAATTAGGATCTTTATTTTTCACAAAACAAAAGTATCTACATAATTTCCGGCCATGAACTAGTTAAAAGCATTACCATGAAATAAATGAAAAATTTATTATGTTTCAATTGAATATATTAGGATCAAATGCTACTTTGTTTCATGTGATATACTTCATATTTATTTGATTTCTTCCAATGCTAAAATATGTGAAATGTCAAAACTCAATTTAAAATTTTTGATATTTTAATCTTACTTGTAGCAATTAACAAAGAGTAAACAAAACACATTCTGCTTGTGCCACATTCAAGTTACTAACATTTCGCTTGGAAAAAGTAAAATATCACTCAATAGCCTCTTACAGAACGTTAATATTTATAAAAAGTTATGTTAGTTTTAAATAAACTAGCAAGATGAGAATACAAACGAAAACGTGTTTCAAGACAGATAAGTTTATTTAGACATTTAATGTTTTTCGATATTGTAAAAAATCTATTTTTTGAAATGACTAAGTTTTAATACCAATCAAAAAAGCTGCAAAAAATAGTTTACTGAAAGAAGCAGCGATGTTTTACCAGTTTGATGCTTATCATTATTTCATAACTTAAAAAAAAGATTCAATTATTATTAAACACAAGCAAAATTTTAATCTAACAGATGCCAAAGATGGCTACTATTTCAGTGAAAATAAAAGAAATCGCTAAAAGGAATCATAGTATATAAAAATGGAGGGATGATATTTTAACCTTTCTGTAACTTAATTTAATTACATTGAGGCTATTTTTAAAGCACTACGAGAGTGTTTTAAGACTGAGTTTATAACTTTGGTTTGACAATGAGGACGACGCCACCACCTAGAAATTTTGATATAAATTATTTATTGCCTGATTTTAATGAACTATAATTTCAACATTTTACAATGAACAATTTTGTATATACAAATGTTTAAAATCATTGAACTATTTTATTTTAAATAGGTGAATGAATTTAATTCATGAGTTAGATTTTCTGATTGTGTGCAGGATTTGTTTCCAATACTGAATCCTTTCTGAAATGAATTCCTAATGAGTCCCAGTCTCAGGCATAGTTATAAATAAATAAAATAAAAAAGAAAATGTGTTAAAAATGGATTCTGTCTCAATTTAATTTTTTTTATTTATGAGCATTTACAATTATAATATTTACTTTAAAATTTCGACTCACAAGGAAAATACTTATACATAATTAGATACTAGATAAGATGGAAATGAATCGACGTTCCACTTTGAAGGCATGAAAAATTTTATTTGGAGCTCATAATCATGAATACTGTTCCGCATACAGGAACAGAATTCATGCATCCTTTTACCAGAAACTAAATCCAACACAAACTGAAGACGCATAACCGAGGAAGACAGGATTTATTAGTATCATGAACGGATTCTCATTTGTAATTCTTCAATAATGAAGATGAAATTTTAATCATTTTAATGTTAAATATTACACAACAGTTATCCGTATATGATTTCCATTCCCCATGAGATGTTAAGTTACATTTGCTATGACTAATTTCTTCTATTTACAAAATATAGAACAGCTTATTGTATTTAAAAGTATTATTTTAAAAGAAAAGAATAACAATTTTTTAAAAATATTAGGCTTTAAAATTTATGACCAGTTTTAATTGTTTTGGATTCTAGATTCGGTTTTGTCAAAATCAATTCATACTTCTCAGAGTGGATTGAGCATCAGTAATTTTGAACCCTTTTGATGGAGATGCAACTTTTACGGCAGCTTCTATGTCACACAAACTTAAGAATTATTTTTACTTTTCAATGGGGAATTTAACTCTAACATCTTTCTACATTGTGAAAGGGTTTTTTTAATTATTATCATTTTACCATCCACAAACTGTAACTTTTATTTCCATTTGTTGATATTTCCCGCAAGCCACTTTTGGAATCACGTGACAATCTGGTATATAAGTGCACTTTCTTCAGTTTCGCGTTTCTGGCTTGTAACCGATTGTGACCCAATTGCTTATGAGCAAATAATTTTCAAAGTTTTCTAATTTTAATATTAAAAAAATCTTGTTTCATTAAGTTCAAACTTATATATAAAAAAGATACGTTTAAAAGTAAGTGAATAAAGTTCATTATCTTTCCATTGTATTTTTAAAAATATAGATAATGTTTTTTTTTTAATTTCTGAAATCAGTAACTTTATGAATACAAGACTTGAAATTATATGAAAATCGAGTTAACGCAAATAAAATCTATGAATGTTTTGTCGCAGTCCTGAATTTTATTTTTCATATTTCAATTAGTTACTATTTCCAAAATTCAGCTTATTCGATTCAATTATAATAAACTGCGTTTCTTGATTTTTTTTAACTAAGAGCATTTATTTTAATTTCTCGGTTGTGGATTTTCAATTTATAAATGCTCTTATTAATTATTCTTGAAAAATTTGTTTTGATAATTGGAAACAGAATTCTACATTGGTATGTGTGAATTTTTTTTATTGGAAAATTGTGAAAAATGTAATCTGTGTTATTTTAAGGGTATTCTAGATATTTTTAATTTTGATATTTAGATGGAACTTTTTCTCTTGGAATATCAAACTGAAAGAGTCGTATTTACTTAATCACCTGAAAATATATTCTACCGAAATCTTCTGTAATTTTTTGTACCATAATTATGGAAATGCTACAGTGATTTGTAGAAAATCCTTTTTGTTCATTATAAACATTTTGTATGTGTTGGTTTGTTAATTTTCTTTCAATATTTAATCACGATTTAGAAGAGGGATAGGGGAACAATTTTTCATGTTTTTATGAAAAAAAAGAATCCAAGACATTCTACATGGAAATATCATAGTTATAAAAAAAATCTGGCGCGACTGATCAAAAGATTTAAATTTGTAGAAATATTTTAAATTCATAACTAAAAATCCAGTCTATTTGGAAGTGGGTCTTGAGTATATTATTATCTGCATACAGGAAATTATTTCGATGAAACTCTATTTTAATAGTTAATAAACGAGTTGAAGAGTGAAACTCGGATTGAGTGCTTTAATTATGCAATTCGATCACCTAAAGTGTAAATAGTTTCCCCGGTAATTCCTAATAATTAATTCTTGCTTAATGTTGGGTAATGTGTTGCAGTTAATGGGTTAATTTTATTGAAAATTTTATACTTGACTTTACTTTTTGTTCATCAATTAACAATTAGTATGGAGCTTGTTTCAGTTAAATAAGGTGCTTAATAATACATCGATTACTGAGTAATTTATAAAATAATTATTTTATGGAATAAATCTTTCAAATCAATGGATTAATCCTCGAAAGGAATAGGTCTGTTCGAAGAGTCCGAGACATTTTTAAACGTAAATATTTTGACTTTGAATCCATTTTCTTAATTGAAAATATGGTTTATTCGAATAGTGTTAATTTAATTGCTATTTTTTCTACTAGCCCAAACCTAAGAATAAAAATTATGGGCAGAAAAATAAATATTGGTATATTATTCTCGTTTTAGGTATTGTTTTTATTGGTATACTTTTGCCTTCGTATGTTTCTGTAGTCATGAGCTTTTTTCCTTACATTTTCAGAGGCCTAGATTTCTTAAATTTTATTTATTTGCATAATCTCATTAAAGAATTTTTTCCGTTCATAATTATCTTAAAATCAGCATATCGGATATTGAACGAATGTTGTTCGTCTTATTTTTCTGTGTCAGAAGATCATTTCCTGAACACTTGAGGAATAATTAAATATTATTTCATTGTGGATGCGATAATTATTTATATAAAGTTATAAAAAAATGAAGAAATAAAAACTAGTCCATTGAAGTCGCAGTACGATGAGGAATAAACCTCCAAAGAAGTTCATTTTTTACTCAAGTAGTAAAGAAACGCTGTTTCGTGATGCATAAAAATAAATTAGTTTCCAAATAATTACTTGCATACGTAGCACAGAGAGAGTACCGTAGTAGATAAGAGAAAATTCGATTCAAGGTGCTAACGAATCCTAGACTTAAAACTTTTGCGTGTTCAAAAAACACATTTAGGCGTTATCGAAAGGCAATGAAACGTTTTCAGCAGGATTAATTAACTTTGATAAAGGTACTTTAGATGAAGATGCCAGATATTTACAAAATTTATAACGAATTTAAATTAGAAGTCTGTCTAGCGGTTGGAGGACAATTGGACTCGATAACTATAAAATTTAAAGCGCTAAATAAAAATTAGTACTGATCTGAATGTAGATTCTTATCGCATATTGAACCACATCTATCGAAGAGTTGAACGTTTACCATTTAGACTGCATCGAAATACAATTATGATCTTAAGAATACAATCGTAGTTCCATAGCGAATTCCGGTTCGTATCTGTTGGGAGATTCGCCATAAAATGATTATTTGCGCAATACATTCAGAAAACACGAGTGATTTATGCCCAAGAGCTATATTTCGGGTCTATACTGGCCAAAGAAATCGTGAGCTTCCTTAACGTAATGTAGGAAAGATATGTTCTTCATTGGGAAATATTCGAGGAAGTTTCAGTAATCGATGTGCCCATTTTAAGAAATTTAGAATTTTAGCTTTCATTTTCAATTTGAAACCATCAAACACTGGCTGTATTATGTTTTCGGTGCTTAAAAATATGTGGTTAATCTATTTTCTTAGAGGTTTTCTGATGTATCACTTACAATGTAAATAATTCAGCTTGGATAAAAACATTTCAAATTTTAATTCGGCTCTAATGGATCGGATGTCTTCTGGATTATAGGGTTATGTTTGATTTTGAGGGTATTTATTCCAAAGTAACATGAATAGTTTTCTAAAGACTATGTACGCTAAACTGAATGATAAGGAATTATTCAATTCAAAAACAAATAATTGATTGTTATTTGTGTCTTGCTAAAGAAAACCAAATTCGTTCTGTCGTCCTTTTTATTCCATTCTATAGAAGAATTCCTTCATTGAAACTTTGAAATTATTGTTGTAATCGAATAGGTATTGTAATTGCTAAAAGAAATGGGATTTTAATATTTTGAGAACTTTGAAGAAAGTTTTTTAAACACAACAATGATAATTTGGATAAGTTAAATTAATTGTATATCAGTCTGAATCAAAAAGGTGAAATTCTGTTACGAAAAAACATGAATCTAACTCGCATTTCAACCTTAAATTAAAGATAACATTTCATCATTGTAAGACTAAACGTTGGTATTTATAACGCCTTTCAAAAAAGTGTTTTTCAGTGTTATCCTTGTATACTAAGGGATATTTATCCAACCCAGAGATACATAATTCATATATATCTGAAAATTTAAGCCTATAAGCAAAGCAATCTATATTTAAACAGGAACCAGTAATCAGTTACTTTTAATCAATCTTTTTAGTTAAAAATTCAAGAACAGATAAAATAATTTTCACTACAGATGATATTTATAATGAAATATCGCGTGACTCGGATATTAAAAGGATACTACCTTTTTTCTTCAATAAAATTGCAAATGAAAATATATTACTTTTGAGTTTTTCTGAATTATTATGAATTTAGGATTCGGCATATTAAAAGCCGCTATTTATTAGTTTAGTAATTTGTAATTTTGAGCTTGGAATTAAGCACAGGTCATTTTTAATTACAAAACAAAAATCGAATTCTTTAAAGAAAATTTATTTGTATTCATTTTAATAATACTAAAATCACTTTTGCAAATAAAATTCTCTGTAAAATCAAGAAATATATAATATTTCCCCATCTAATTTCGAAGATTCTCACAATATAGGAAATAATTTAGTTCCTTGTAACTGAGAGAACATTGTTTCTAACATTCATGTTCAATTACTTGCCATTGTACAGTAAAATTTGACATTTGCAAATGCTTTTTGAATTAACCTTTCCATTTATATTGAATAGATAATAAATGTTAATTACTAAAAGAATTTATTTTCGTACTTAGTCGCAGCACATAAGTCGAAGAAGCAATATATTCTGTAGGAAATGTATAATTATTTTTCCTTGAGGATATTAAATGCCATTTGAACGCAAATAATTGTGGCTTCAATTCAAAATGGTTGAGATCAAAGAATAGTAAAACTAACGGAACAATTTTTTTCTAAACAAGTTGAATATTGAAAAAAAATTTTTATTGAACAGTATCGAATCTGTAAATAAAAAAAATGTTATGAATATTTTTGAAGAGTTTTTATTGATGTCAGTTAAAATCATAACAGTGTATGTATGAGTGCAATTAGCTTTGATTAGTGTCTAATGTGAATTCAAATATAATATGTAACATGCCTGTATTAGGTTCCTTGATTGTCATTCCGAGATGAAAAGTAAAATTTATTTTTTTTTTAATTCTTTCTGAAGTAGCAGGAGGCAAAAAAAAAAATCCTTTGGTCAGGTGAAAGTATCCGCAGGCCGTTATGTTTATATTTATTACTCCTTTTCCTTTTAAAATCTTCTGGAATTTCATTTTAAAAAGTTGTTTGATAATATTTTTGTCGTTTAGTAGTTTTCCAAATCACACTTGTGAGTAATAGAAAAGAAATCTGAATAATCACTTTCATGTCTCAATTTATAAAACCCTTGTGGGAAAAGTACCATTAAGATAGTATATAATAAGGACTTAAATTTTCATTCTGCAATTTCAGTTTTCTCTTTAAATTAATATCTAAATGTGAATTTAAGCTGAAATAAATTTTCACTTAGTATTTAAATATACCGGGTAACTACCTTATTTTACTTGTTCATTGAATTCACCAGAATTCATCTCGATACATTTAATTCATTGAAATAATGGGGTGTGTTAGCCATAATTAATTTCAATTGAAGTGATTCAAGACCCTCTTGGATATTATAGGTATAGACTCTTCTTATGAAAGACTGCATTAGGCAAATTTTTAACGTGGCTTCTAATCTTTTTAATCTACGAGGCTTCCAAACCTTTTTCTTTAAAATTTTATTGGATATTTGGAAAATCTTTGCTCACTCCACAAAAGTCTTCTACATACCAAATTATTTCTAAGCCCTCTTTAGCTCTGATAATTCATAAAATTTTCAAATTCTAGATTCCTTTTAAACTCAAATCATGTTCTCATATTTTGTCTGATCTTTATTTGACTTCATTTCCTTATCAGTACTAATTGTCTTTATTAAAAATATCTTGGTGAATTTCCTGATCATATTAAATTTAAATTTCTACGTTAATATTTTGTTTATATAAATGTGTGTAAAAATATTGCATTGTTTTTAATTAAAAAGGTCTGTAAATTCGAATTAACGGTGAATATACAATCATCAGATTTTTTCTCACTTTATTCAAAATAAAATATTAATGCGGCCTTTCTTGAAAATAGACAAATTCTATTACTCTAATCGTCTCCCATGACACCGTATATTGCCATTTACAATATTAATCGAAAGAATTTCAACACGATGTTCAGAATTCACCATTTTCCTTAAACACTAGTGTTGGCTTACTAATAGTACTTTATTGAAAAGTGTCATTTTTTTAGTTTAATTTAACTCCCATATTAAAGTAGCACTAATCTTAATTTTGAGCCACTATTAGATGAAGAGGACGACAAGTAAGTTGGCAGCCCTCCGCTCCATCCAAACTTCCACATCGCAAAGGGGAAAGACGTTTGACCTCGACAGACTTAACATTTATACGAAAATTCTCCAATGGAATCTAGTCTTGAACCTTACGATTCTCTCCGATTCTGAAGCTTAATCCTTGTCACCACGGCCTCAAAACAATGAAATATATCGCAATGCGCTGGTTAACAAGGAAAAGTAAATGAATGAATTAACCTTTTTACAAAGACATGTTTCTGATTTTAATGAACTGATTTTTATGAATTTTTTCAGATCATTAGAATATTTTATATAATAGATAATTAATATGGGTTTCCGTGCCTTTGAAAACTCGTGCTAGTCTCTTGGGTGTGGTGACAATTTTGACAATTTTAGAAATTAAATTCATTTTTTTATCAAGGGAAAGGATTTGTGAAATTCCATTGAAAGGATAAAAGGTTTGGAAGACTTTCAAATCAAAAATATTCAATTCGCATTTCAAATTCTTGTGAACAATAAACAGTTACTTTTGAATTGATCAGTAACAATGCTTTCTACAATTTTCCTTAGTATTAAATGAAAAAGGTTTGCGTGTTTCAAAAATGTCTATTTTATCTTTAATAAATCGAATTTTTTAAACTCTACTCTTTTGAAAGAAATAAATTTAATGCGATGAATTCTTGAATATCTTTGAAGCAAACAAAGAATATTGTTTGCTTTAAAAGAATGCAAGAGTTTAAATATGATTAGGTCACGAAAAAAAAAGGATTTGAAGCGGGAAAAATTAACATATATTAATAACAAGATATGCTGGAAAAGTTGAAGGAAATGAACTGTCTGAATTATATCCTAACAAAAAAAATTAAGGATATAATTCAATAATGTTAAACTACTAATGATCACATTTTGAGTTGCATTCAGTTGTGGCTGAAAGTTAGATTATTTCAAATATCATTAACATTTTCTTTCTGAATTACAGCGATTAGATTATTTTAAATCACTCGTTGAACGTAAAGCTTCAAGATTTTTTTTCTGAAAACCTTTGTATAATTCTAAATGAAAACATTTGCTTTCCTAGAAGGGCTTCTAAAAATGACCTTCAGCATTGAAAGCGTCGTCATTAGCAACGCTATTTTTTTAATGCAACTGAAGGTGTTGAATAATTAAAATATAATATTTTAATGAATAATGATTAATATTGCGTTCGAAAATGGTTTTTCTTACTAAAATATTAATCAATACAATAAGTTGATTCTGATTGTACGCAGGTTTCCATTTAAAATGATTATCCATTGATATCCACTGAAATCCTTATATAAGTCTATAAGAGAAAGATTCTGGACAAAAACTAAGTGGATGCATTTGAAAAATTGGACATCGTTGAAGATGATGAGCAGAAATTTTCTGACTCGTTCAACTTCGATATAAGATTTTTCTCATACCCATTGAAATACTCGCGATGACTGTTTAGTATTCCATGCATTGTCAGCAATATTATTCATTAGTTTTTTTTAGTCATCAAAAGCATGTGTCGATTGACATATTCTATATTAATCGAGGATTCGTCATTTTACTTCACATCACATCCAGAATTCCGTAAGTCTTACTTCGGAGTCAAAACCTTTCGTAATGCTAACTATTTGAAAAAGAATTTTTCTCATTTGGATTTTAATAGTCTATAATGTGTTGAATAGTTATACGGATGCATTTTTTTTTGCAAAAAGGTTTTCGAAAAGTGACTATTTAAAAAAAATTATGAGACATACAGAAAATAACTCAGATGAAATATCAATCTTTTGAACATCAAATCTTGACTCTTTCCGACAGTTTCAATATTTATTACAATCTATTCGCAAATCATTCAAAGAAAGCGGAAATACGAATTTTCTCCAACAAATTTGAACTTCGAATGTCCATTGAGTTCTTGCAGGTGCGATCAATTTATATGGGAATTTACCCCACGTTCATTGTTTTACTAATTCTGAGTGTTTGTGGCATCTAAGAACATATACAGAATCTTGACGGATTGTTTGTACGTTTTTTAAATAAGAGAAATATAAAGCATCCGCTTTCATCTGCTTTTATTGGTTTAAATACCATTTTACTATGAATGCTTTACATGTGTCTGTAGTTTCATGTAAATACTTGAAAATATTTTTTATTGGCAGAGTAGAATTTTTCATTTTGTAAAAATTGTCTGTACATCTTTGCAAACAGTCCTGAGGTTTCATTGAATTTTCTATTGAATGCATTTTTCTTGATCTGAATTTCCTCATACCCAGAGATGAGTTGTACATCTGTTTTGAATTCATATTAAGATGGTCAAACAATATTATTCCTTAGATGATTGCTAAATCTTAAAAATATATGCAGCGATATCGTTAAAATATTTTATTAAGTCAGAAATATTGAATCCTTGTTTTATGAAAATTGGTTGCTTTATCTGAAATAAAAACTTGCAAATAATTTCTCTTTTAATTAGTATCATCTATTTCACGGGCTTTACTGTCAGTTTCTTAAAGTTTAGTTTTTAAAGACAATTGTTAAATTAGAATAGGTGTGACTTCTTCCGTTTCCTAATGAACTTGAAAACGGATGCTTACTCTATTTTTTTTTTACTTTTTTTAATAATGCTCTTCTAACATTTTTTAAATTTCATTTATTTTTACCCGTTTTCAACTTTCATAACCGAAGGTTTCATAATAAATAAACCAATAAAAATATTGAAGTTAATTTGTCTCGAACAATAATATAAAGGATTCAGTGTTGATGCAATATCACTCTCCAAATCTTTGTTTTTAAAGTAAACCTATTTAATTCAGTCAAAATGTCACGAAAAAATACGCATGAGCAGTTTTACTGATTTAGGCGTGTTTTGGGTAGTTCGATAACTCACATTTACGAGAGGATACGATTCCAGGTAAGGGGATAGTTTGATGAGCGGGTTTTTGAAACCGTATTCCAGGATTATTGGAAAAGTTAATCCGAGTAAAAAAGTTGAAAGAAATTGATAAAATTTTCAGGTCAATATCTGTATTTTTTTAACCGATGTTAAATGCTGATAAATCAAAGGGCCTTTGATAAATATTTAAGAACTTTTCTATCAATTGGATTTCAAGAAACAAAATCCAGTTCTTAAAATACTACTCAATGATATCAATTTATATAATGGTAGTTACTTTTAGCAATCAGCATGGAGAGGAGTGAAAATTTATTAATGAAACTTCTTTGCTGTGATTGACTTTCGTAAATACTTTAGAAAGTTCGTGAAGCGAAAAAACAGTTCAAAATTATTGGTTATCCTAAAATAAGTTTAGTTTTGGCTTTAAAATGGGAAACTACTATAAAAAAATCCTTTATCTTGTAAAATATATGGGTGTAATATTTTTCTTTTTCTGAAGTTGCCAGTTTTTCTACACGCTACTCTTTACGGCATTGTTATATATGTGTTAGGAATACTTATTCTAATATACGCTGTAACAAAGAGAAGACCTTAATGTAGTGTTTTTGAGCTCTGATTTCGTTTTAAAAATTAATTAAATCATGCCTATCTTACAACCTTTAGTAAACGTATACAATTTTTAAAAAAAATGGAATGCCACCTTTTAGCACCTTTTGAGCTTTGATTTTATTTTTAAAAATAATCAAATATTGTCTGTCATACCAGATTTTTAAATAAAAATATCTAAATATGCATATTTCTTAATCTAGACGGCCTATTTTACATTGAAAGACAACTGCAAACAACAAATAAACTGGTATCTTAGTCAAACTCAAAGAACGTTTTTCTTAGTCTCATTCAAAGAGAAGGACCCTACATCCAGATAAAGAACTCCTTATATGGCTTTCCATTGACCGGCAAAGATTAGCACAAAATCGTTGGTGTCATATTTGAGAAACCTCTTTTATTAGTTATTTTGATTTATTAAGTGCATATGTTTGCGATTGTGTGACATTTTACGATTTAGCCTGATATAGCTTCAGAAACTGATCTTGTAATTCCATTACGTATTTAACGCAATATCCTCAGATATAAATTGCTTTACAGGCATGTTATGTCCATTTCAAGGCAACCTTCCCTCTTTTACACTACGAGGGAACCAAGTCCGTCTGTCCGTAATGGTGCTCCAAAAATCCGCAGGCGAAAAATGAATTTTATCTGCAAGAGCATCTCAAAATATCACCTTTTAATAACGTGTTGCCAATGTATTTACAAAAGCTCTGATTTTAAAAAAAATAAGTTGACTACAGCAAATAAAACCTAGAAATGTCATTTTGAGCATGTGATTTTATGAAATAAATTAGAAACGGTAGTTTTTTTTAAACAATAAATGCGAGACAGTTTTTTGGATCGTTTCCAGTACTAAAGTGACTCATTCAATGAAAAAATTAAAATGAATAAAAATATAATTTAAATTGCTCGAGCACGTAGTGTTTGGCCGTTAAAATAGAGAGTATTTAATTTTTTTAAACTATATTACAATTACTATTTATAATTATATTACTATTATATTACATAATTGTAAATAAAATGTTTACAGGATGATAAGTTTCACCTGAATTTTTAAAATGATAACTATTCATACCAACTATGGAAAAATTAAATTGGACAAATTTAAATTGGACTTAATCTAATATGTTTTGAGAAACCAATTGTCCAAACAGAATCATAAAAATGATGAACTAGAGATAAAAAATGATTACTAAAGAGTAACACCTTTGGCTGTGATTAAGACGTTTGCATGCCAAATAATATGAATTTCATAAAGGGTAACCGAATCGAAATATATTTATTGATTCGTGAATATTTTTTACCACTATAGAAAACAGAATTTAAAAAAATTCTTTAAAATCAGATTTTGAGTTGTTTCCTATCGATATCTATTCACTGAATGATCAATTCATAATTCCAGTATTTTTAAACTGTCCATTAATTTAACCTTTAAGAAACCAATCTCTCGATATTTCGATTTTTCAGCTCAAATGCAAAAATACATTATTACAATGCATACATGTGTGAAGGGTCAGGAAGGTCTTTAGAGCTTCCACTCCCACATGATTCCCTATTTTGTCATGCAAGCATAACTCATTTAAATTTTAAAGATATAGTCAGGCAATTTTTTTTATAAATTCGTAATAGAAATAAAAGGCAAACTTATAAAAACAGTTGTATTTTGAAAATTTTATAAAATAAAAATATGCATGTTTTTGTATATTACATGGTCTATTGACTAGCAAGTTATTTTTCCCATCCTATTTTGATCATTTTTGTTTTTGCAGTGCTTGCTTATCTCGAATAGCTTGGCGAAGTAAGAGTATGTTGCTCTTTATACTAGATTTCGTGTATTACAATTGTATACTGCCACTATTAGAAATATTAGAAAAATTCCGAAAAACATTTCATTTAGCAATTTTTATATACTCAAATTTAAAGGAACAATTGATTGAAATAAGAATTTATAATGCAAATGCTTCAGCCAGTGTATTAGGAAAGACTATATCCCAAAAAATTAAAGCATAATATTAATAATTTATTCCAAATTCAATTATATCGTCGCATATTTTAGAAACTAACGAAACTCGTCCAAAACAATCGAGTAGAAATAGAGCACTCTGTAAATAGTTTTTTCAACTTAAATACTTTTTTAAAATTAAAGACTTTAATAGTTGCGATTTTTCAAAACAATTTAGCTAGCCGGCACATAACTGATTTGTTGCTAAAAATATTTTTCATTCAGTAATGATTCTTCGAACATCTCTGTGGAAATCACGTAACTAATACCATGATAATTTATTTGCATTGCACATTACAAAGCTACAAAAAATTTTGGGTATCGCAATGTTTTATTTGAAGGGAGCTGTAGTGTCTTATCTAATGCCAAATCATTTTGTAGAATATACACCCTAGTAATAGCGAAAGAGGGTGAGTGAGCAAATTTGTAGAAGCGTTAATAAAACTAAAGTTTGATTCATTCATCAGAAGTAATCGCAATAATGTTTAAAATATTTTTATAGAATCCCTTAGACAGAACGCGTAAATTTAAGAAAAATTAGCATTTATTCTATTTGAATATTTCCCCTCTCCCTTACTTGTTTAAATTCTTTTTGTAATTTCTTCTATATATCTGTACCACTGTAATTACATATTATTGAAATGCTATAATTGAATGTCCTTTTGTAGAAGGAGGAATCGGAACAAGCCGATATTATTGAAAAAAAGAAATTGCCGAAGAAATGGTTGACTCAACTGATTTGCAACGGGATGAACCCACTCCGGAGGCAGAAATCGATGACATAGCTGACGCGCCACAGCATCAGCCAGCTCCACCTGTTCAAGCCCCACAGCAGGTCCAAGCACAAGATACCGCAAGCGCCATTCGTAAATCCATTAGTAGCGAGACCCCAGATTCCCGGACCGATTAGGCATTTTCAAAACAAAGAGGCAAATTTCCTCACTGAGACTGGACGATGAAGATTTGAACATAATTACGTCATAATAAGTGACCTTGAACACTCTCTGGAATGAAGTGACGAGGAATCGGGCAGCACTGAAAATACCCGTGGCATTATACAAACGGGTTGTGGAGCAATTCCTAGGCGAGAAAAAATATCCATTCTTAATCCAGAGAGGATTTGACATTTTCGATTGACCGGAGGTCAACAACGAGGATTTTGAGTTAATGAAAACCATTTTTGATCACACTCGAAGACTGATGGCATTTGAACCGATGATAACTGTTATGGATAAAGATATTAAATTCGTCGTGGGACTATAGCTAAATTAGCTATTGAATTTAGTTAAAACGCCGGTGCTGAATTCCAAAGATAAAAAAAATAATGTCAGGTACAAAAAAATTCGGCATCATAAACTAATGACAGTAGAATTATAAAAGTGCAATAAAAGCAAAATTTTGGAAAATTTCGTCTTCTAGTTCAATCAAGTTGCTGTTTCTTTCCTCATTGATTCCTTAATATGAAATCTGCTGGCTAAGCAAGAAAAGTTTGGACAGTTTTCTCCTCGTCGAATAGAAATGCTGTCGTAAAACATTTACTACATACCGTATTTTTATCTTCAAGAAAAATGATACTTTTGGACAGTTTTCTATTCGTGGAGAATTAAAGTATTCCTGTTTCTTTTATATCACCAACAGTCATTGCTATGACATGGAAAAGATATTCGTTTCTCCTGAGAATCGACCAAATTAATTGAAATGAATTCTAAAGGATATTTCTTTTACTTAAAGAATCTAACTAAACTAATTTCTTTACCTCAAAATAAAAATAAAATGAAATAAAATAAAAATTTCTTGCCAACTTCGAACTTATATTGTCGAATTCTTCTGCTCTCCTATATTCTTGATTTTAATGAACAAGAAAACAAGTCTAAAGGAAAATTTCTGATGTGGGATTAAAAGAAAAAAAAATCAATTGTTTTCTGCATTCAATTGACATGAAAAAATGTTATGTTCACGTGGAAAAAAACTAAACAGCAACGGAACAATTTCGCCCTGCCCTAATGCAACTGAACTTTATTCGAAAGGGATTCATGCAGCTGAAAAAATAACGATAAATAATCCAAACGAGAAGTTTTCATTCATACCTCATCGATATAAAAAGCAGCCACGTTGGATTGCTACTTACGAATATAAAATCCTGCTATCTTGGACTGAAAGTAATTGATTATTTCCCATTACTCAATTGATATTCAATGCTGTTAATAAAAAAAATACTAATTCTTCGCAAAATACGTAGAGAATGCCTCCTTCAATCGAAATCTCTTTACATAATACCTCTCCTGAAAATCTAGTTCAACTCGGTCTGATTTTAAATATTTTTGATTTTTTTTCTAAATCTCTGTTATATTTCTTCAGCGCAAAAATGTTTTTTGGCATCAAAGAAATTAATTTCCTCCTCATATAAATATTAAAAATGATGTTCTTTCTCCTATTTGCAGTCTATTAAACAGATATTAACAGATATTACAAGTGTTCTTCTAAAGGCTCAGCAATACGTGGTATTTATTCTGTTCTTTCAAATAAAAGCCCTATCACATTTCATTTTATTTCAATATTGTAAATATTTTCTAAAAAAGGGGCTCATCTTTGTAGCTATGAAATTGTCCTTTTTCAGGAATTCAGTTGAATTCATTTAAAATGCTTTTAATAAAAAGGAAATTAATTCTTTGCAATATACCTTGAAGATGCTTATTTGGAACGAAGTTGCTTTACATAATACTTAAATCTCGCATGAAAATCAGCTGCATTTTGAGGGGATTCTACTAAGTTTTCGTTTTATTCTTGCGCTAATATACAGCATAGAATCGTAAGTTTCTTTATATAATAAGGATTTGAGAAAAACAAGAAGGACCGTTTTAACTTCTGTAATAGCTAATGTCCGAGTATAATTAATTAAATGGGCCTTGTCTGCCTTTTTTTTATCATTTATTAAACATAAAGCAGCTACAGCTGAAGACGTCGCAAAAACAAAAAATATATATTCGTCTTTTTTAATGGTTTGAACAAGTACTCAAAATATAAAAGTTGCCAAATTATGTTCTTTCGTTGGCTTTGCAATATTGATGCCAGATCCAGATTTAAAGTTTTAAATCGGCTCAGCAACATCCCGTCACCCGTTGGACATTGTTCCAACATCCTGAATTGGAGGGGGTAATAAGGCGGTTCATGAATCGTAAGAATTGACCGTTAGAAGTTTGTACCGCAACAACTCGAACAAGTCCTTCGGATCCAGGCATTATTTTCTTTATTTGGGCCAACTTCCGCTGTAATGTCTTGCATTCGTGTTTCAAGAAGATTAGCTCATCTTCTTTCAAGTTGGGCTGTGGATTATTCCATATCTGTGTATTCTGTAGTTGTTGCAGATACTTCCGACTCCAGAAGTCCCAAAACTTGGACTTCAGGCCCTGGGTATAGCTCCACCAGGAAGTTAAACTGGCAGTAGCATTTTTTCAGTAAAAGATAGTAACTATCACCCAACCAAAAATTGTCTCTTTGTTAAGGGCTGTAAGTCGGTTGAATCGACCGACAAGAGACTGAAGGGTCTTGAATTCAATGGTGTTTCAATTTCGATAACCAATGTGGTAAGTTCCTCAAAGTTCAGAATTGTTTCCTTGGCTACTTCAACAACGATTTTTTTTCATACATTTCATATTTGCTTCCCACAGACCAAAACTGGGTGTAGCTGGGGGTATGGAATTGCAGTTGATGCCTTCCTCTGCAATGAACTTTTGAATCGAATTTGATTTGCATAATTTAAATAGGGAATCAAAAGAGCATATTCTACTTTAAAATGAGTTTCATTGTCACTTCAGACTACTATAGTTATCGATCGTCTAGATATGACTCTTTTAAGGCATACCAAAAAAAGCTTCAGTTGTTAAAGCAAATACTACTTTTAGATTTGATGGGTACTCTAGTCCTTTTGAAATTAGGTTTAATTAAGATTGGGTCTGCAAAATCAATTCCCACCTTGTAAAAGGGTCTCGATAGAATGACAGGATCTCATGATAAATCGTCCTTCATCTGTTGAATAGTTTTATTTTTTACTCTAAAACAGGTTAAGCATTTTTAATTACATTTCGTAGTTTGAACGCTGAAGTAGAGTGCTTTTTCATAAAAGTATTCTATTAGTATATTTCGGAAAAGGTGTTTCTTAATTAAGAGTAGAGGAATTTTTTGTGAATCTGGAAAATTAGAAAGTTTTAATCTTCCGCCTACTCTTAAAAGTTCATCATTATCTAAATTCATTTAAATTCAGGAGCGGAGTAATCTTTGGAAGAACTTTATTATTTTTAGATGATTATTTTCAATTTCATACTCTTTCATTTGTATAATTTTTATTAAAGCTTTTGAAGCATTTTTTAAAAAAAATTCTGTTACATTTAAATTATTTCTTTCTGTTTTGCAAAATTGATTTGCAATTATACAAGAATCTTAGACACCAGGCAGTTATTCTAATTAATTTGTTAAAAGAACACCTATTAATCAAATCGTCTTCCAAGTTATTTACTCTTGCCATTGTTGAATTTAGTAGGACGTTCCTTTTTAATTATAAATTGTCTGCCCCTTCTTTGATATACGTATTATTTGTTTTCCCTAATTTATGTCATTTACATTCATTTTTAACAGCCAATTTGGTCATACCCCTATCAGTTTGTCAATTCATTGACCGTTAACCCTCTTGATATTAGATCGGCCGAATTATCAGTTCCTGGAGTGCGATCCCCTTCAGAAGGATTGGTTATATTTTGTATTTCTTAAATTTTTTATGAACACTTTAAATTTTTCGAGGGCGCTCTTCATCCAATAATAAACAATTGAAGAGTCTGTCCAGAAGAATCGTGTAATGAGAAAGTTAATGCACTTAACATTTTTACAGCCAAACCTTACTGCTAAAAGAGAAACTAGTAGTTCAAATATTGGGATCGAAATCCTCTTTAGAGAAGATACTACCCCTCTGCCAAAATTCGTCCTTTTATTTCTGGGCACAATTTACTGAAGATAACATTTATTTATTTTTTCAATTCTTCAGCCAATGTTGCTTGTAAATGGAAAAGTAAATTGATTCTTTCGCCGGTTTCTACTCCTCTGCCAACACTCGTCCTGTTATTTTTGGGCATCTCTAACTGAATATAAGAACAATTGCATTTATCAGCGAATGTTCCATGTCAAGGGAAAAGTTCATGAATGCAGCCTCCAGATCTCTGATCCAATGTCAACACTCTTCTTTTTATTTCTGGGTATCACATGCTAAAGATTTTTTTTTGAATTCTACAGCTAACGTTGCTTATGATTCAAAAAGTTCATTGATGCTTATACCGGTTTCTACTACTCTGCCAGCACTCGTCCTGTTCTTTCTGGGCATCTCTATTTTTGGAAGCGACCAATTTGGTTTCCCCACTTATCAATACGACTCTAATGTACACTGTAGTTCCATGTACCATGGAACTACAGTGTACATTAGAGTTCCATGTACCCTCTTAGAGGCGTCGGAAAAACAATGTAGTTGAGCTTGAGCTATTTCATTGGTTTTTAAATATATAGGTATATCGGTTTTTAAATACATAGGTTATATATATAGGTATTTTAATGAGATGCATTTTTTTTCTTCGTACCATTCATTAGTTTTAGTGGTCCGTGTTTTCGGTAGAGGGTCATCCCACTCTAATCCCAAGCACCAAATGTCCTGTATTAAGCACTTTATCTTGATGGTGAATGGTTATAAAAAATCCCACTGCATCAAAAATGCTTCCAGCTATTGGGAGAAAACACCGTTTGGAATTTATATATTTAGAGAAGAACTTCTCTAAGCTTCGAGTGTCAAGCTGGAATGCATCTAAGTCGGGATCCCAGGATAATCCTGGATCCTATTCATCAATTTCTAAACCCTCCTCTCTCTATTTATCACGAAGATCAGCTGAGTAAGGTGTCCATTTTTTTTACTTTCATGCTCGCTTTTTTTAAGGATGTTGAAACATTCTAGGTTTGTTTAAACACTTCGATTTGGTATCCCAAATGCTTCATATAATTTAAAAAATTAAATTAACAATAAACTACCAACATAGGATGAGTTATCTAATAAGAAAGTTAAATAAATTCGTATGTCGTTTTAAAAAAGCTGAATGAAAATATCTTTGGCTACTTATCAAAGCATCAACATACCGTAATTTTTCTAGCATTTCACAGATATTAGAAATTGTCCTCCATATCTCTTCAGCTGGTGCTGGATTGCAAGGAGGAAGGGGCTTGATTTGACACAGGAGAGAGTTCTATTCATCTTGAAAATTCTCTCTTCCTTTTCTGGATCTTCCATCCTGAAAAAGCTAGTATAATCCTGATCTTCTTCGGCAATCAATTTTTTCAAAAAAGCATTCTTTATATCGGCAGTTATGGCAACAGCTTGTTCTCTAAAACTTATTAAAATCTCAAAGGATTTAAAATGAGACTGATACCAGTATATAAACAATCATTTAACGACAACTGTCCTTTCGCGTGAGAACCTGCACCGAATACTCTCTCAAACGAGTGGTAGTTTTATGTCCTTATTTACTGCCCTGTTAGACAAATAAAAACAAGATTTTCTCCCTTCTCATGTTATAACTTTCTTAATGATACCTTTTGAATGATCTTCAACAACAGCTTTATATTAAAAAAATAACGAATTATCTTTAACAACTTTTGATTTTAAGTGCGAAAGGTTATAGTATATCTTTTATTTTGATAAACAACGTTATCTTCAAATTGTTTCCTAGTTTCTTTATCTATAGTATGTTTTTCTAAATCATCGTTTTCAACCCTTTCTACTCCTAAATTCTCAAGTTCTCAAAATTATTTAGATTGGTACGGAACATCCGTTTTCCTCTATTACAATCTCCCTGGTCATTAAATCATTAGATAAACCTGCGTGTACCTGCAAGCACCATCCAAATATTGTTTCAGTCGCTAACAGTTTGTTGTTTAATATTGTTATTATGTCTGAAACGATTTCGTAATAATAAAAATCTACTTCAATTAAAATTGAGATATTCTTGCCTCTATTATCAATATTATCAGCAAGCTGTAAACCCTTCACTTTGTTGTACGTTTTAGTAATATTATTGTTAGGTAAAGGAAGAGTAGTGGATGAAATGTTTTCTGTAACCAAAGCGTCTACTTCAATACATAAAGAGGGATTCTCAGTTTTTTATTCTACTCTCACTGTATTGTAAGAATGCACCTTTGCTTGTTTAACACCAAAAGCTATACCTATTAAGATTATTTTCTTACCTTTAACTTCAATTTTTCTGAAACTTCATGTGTTATGAATGTTATCGTACTTCCATTATCTAACATTAGTCGTGCTGTTTCAAAATCGTTTGTGTCATCATGGTGTACAAAGGCTGCACATGTTTGAAGAAATATATTACCGCTAGAAAAGCTTGTTTTACTTTTATAGTAATGTGAAATTGCGGTAGCTACATTCTCAGTATCTTTATCAAAGTCAGACCTGTTAGATTGTGCTTGAAAGCAGATAGATTTATTATGCTTTTTCCTGCATATCTCGCATTTGAAATATCTTCTCTGGTGGCATCTATTAACTCGATATTTTGGCTTTAAGCATAAAAAACATCAGCCATCTTGTTTTAAAACACCGAGTTTCGTTTCTAAGTCGTTTTGTGAACATAGCTCCGATCCATGCTCGCCTTTACAATATAAACAATTTTCGTTTAATGCTGACGCGGAAAACATTGATGTTCTTGTGATTTTGCGGTTAGTCTTGAACTTTATAACTTAACATATGAGCTGGCTGTGTTTCGACTGAAGTTATTATTAAATTCGCTCACTGAAGTATCGACTCTTTTTCTATTAAATTCATGGACAAGATCTTCAGGAATCAATTTAACTAAAATGGGATAGAGTGAATGCCCGTACATCTCTGAAGTAACTTTTAATGATTCCAAACTTCTTCGATTTATTTTTCAATGATATCGTATAACTTTCTAAGATCATAAATATTACTTGAATATGTAACTGGTAGAAGATTTATTAATTTTGAAATGTGTGCGTTAATAAGCAGCTCTTCCATGCCAAACCTTTGTTTCAATAATTTTAAAGCCTGATGATAATTGTCGTCTGAGAGTGCAAAACCATTAACCGCAATCGCAACCGCACCTCATAATAGCGACTTTAATAATGAGAACTTGTATATATTTGACAGAAATTTGTTATTATCAATAGAATTTTGAAATTGATTTCAAATTTCTAACCACCAACAGGAAATTCCGTAATAATTTTCAATCGTAAGTTAAGACAGTTTTATGGTCTTAAAATTATATTCGCTTACTGGCACGATGGGTGAACTTTCCTGCCTGTTGTTTATTGCATCTGAATTTGGATATCCTGTAGTAGCTAATAAAGAAATATTCGATATTATTGATTAGCGATTTGATATATCTTGTAAACATTTTAATTGCGCTAATGAACTATAGAATAGAACGCCATCTTATACCCCCGTATCTGTGACCATTCTTTTCACTTCACGGAATGGTGGGCACGTTACGGTAATTTTATTTAAATATAAAAATAATTACATTAAGAAAAAACACTAAAACTAAACTATTTGTAGATTTTACAAGCATATTAGATATGATAATGAGAAGAGCCGCTTAGAGATTTTCGGCTTTGATAAATAATTGGAAACAATTATAGACTGAAATATAAAAAGTGTTATGATGTACATATATTCTGAGTTCATTTAAATTTATGACAAGCTAGGTGACGTAGCAGGTATTGAAATGAGATGGAAAATAATTTGTCCAGTTGCGAAGAAGAGAAACACTGCTTGATTGTAGTGAAAAATAGGAAATTGCTTGTTTTCCCCCTTTGTTTTTGTGAGTTGGAGACTTGATGTTGAGGACTAGGAAGATGAGAATAGACTTCTATTTTCATTTATAAATTTAATTATGCTATGGATTTTTTGCCTGGATAAACGGTTGCTGGCGACTCTTTTCATCCATTCCAGTTCATGGCTTGGTGATGAGGGTTTTTTCATATGCCAAGAGATTGTGATAATACACTCCGTGGCATAATGAAATCCCGCGCCAGTCCCACCAAAACTGCATTGGTTACTCTCATAAAGGTTGAACCTTTTAAGGTATCCAAAAAAAGGCCTTATTCTGAGAAGAAAATAATATCCTCTCTGATCCAGTTTGCTGGATAAAAGTTGATGAAGGCAGAATAGGAAAAACTTTCCTGCCTGTGTCACCATTGCTCCAATACCCTAGCCATCCCTCTAGCATGTCTTTCCAGAGCCGGTCTTTTATATATAGTTTAGGGAGTTTGCATATAAGATTGCCGATTTCGCGTTGCGTCCTTTGTTAGTTGGTCTGCTTTTTCATTGCCTATATTTCCTGCATGCACATTAACCCATCAGAGTTTTACTGTTTGATTTGTAAGCAAGATACCAAAAATTTATCTTGCTATTTGGTTTGTACTCTTTGGATAAGAAGATGCCAAGATACCAGCTCTATTGTTGACATTTTTTAAGTGTTGTTGTTTGCAAATTGAGATGCATATTTTACTGCTTCCTGTAGTGCAGCGAGTTCAGTGTGAAAAACGGTATTGTCCTTCAGTTTAGTAGACCATTGGTAGAACCAGGAATCATTTAAGGACACAAAACTCAGCTCCAACTCCATTTTCTGTTTTTGAGCAATCTGTGAAGATATTAATACTGTTCATTTGAGATGTATTTATTCCATCTTCCATTGAGATTTGTGTAAAATTGAGGCGTTGTGAGGGGTGAGTTGACCGTCCATTTGCTTTCTTCTTTAGATCTTCTGGTGGAATCTATTATGTTGTGTTCAAGAGGAATTCTTACGAGAAATATTGATGTTAATCTGGTTTCAAATTGCAATTGCAGGGGGGGGGATGCCGAGAATGGTTTGTAGAGCTGATGATGAGTATTCAGCAGAAATATAGAGAAGAAATGGTCTTTGAATAAGGATGTGTTTCCTCTTCATTTTGCATGCCAGGTTTAGACAACACGCTGAGGAGCCATGGGTGAGCATTTTTTCAGTCACTGTCTTAGAGAGCTCTTCTTTGTTTATGAGAGATTCCCCATGTGCTTCCCTGCGATTCTTTTGAGACTTTGGTGCATTTTAAGGGGCTTTTCTCCTTGTTTCTCTATATGTCCCAGCCAGTTTAATTGGTCATCAACATGGATTCCTAGATATTTAAAACATTTAGTTATCTTTATTGCGTCTCCATTCCAATTGATTCTGGGCCACTTACTGAACAAAATATGGATTTTTTTCAATGGAGATGAATAGTTGATAATTAGAGAACCAGGACTTTAAATTTGGTTATTGGAAGTTGAATTTCTCTTTCAAGGCTATTTTTTTGTGTTAGCTTCGATAACTAGTACAAAATCATCTTCAAAGCTTGAACATTTTCTGGTCAGATCTGCTTGCTAATTTCGTTGTCTACGAGATTCTACAGAGTTGGAACACTGCATGATCCCTGAGGAGAGCCTTGTTTCTTATCTTTCATAGTTCTGCCTTCTGGAATCTTCGACAAACAATTGGTAATTTTTTCATTGCATTCGAATGCCGATTAAATTTCGGGTTCGGATTTCCTATCATCTTTGATTAAGATCTATTTGTATAAGATTTTCATAGTCTTTTATCTGTGTAGACGATGCATTCAAATAATTAACGGCTCCTTGCAAATATGTGATGGTAAGAAGATATATTCTCTCTTCTAAATCACTATTAATCTTGTTAACGTATTTTGTAAATGAAAATCTATGCAAACCTCTGATTTTTCTCAATTTAGTAAGTTCGCCCATCGTTATGTTTAATATTCAAAAACAAAACTAAAATGGCATTTCTGATGCTTCAAATTTATATTTCTCAATATCAATTTTATATTTATTCATGCAATATCAATATTTCAATAGTATTCTATCAATTCAACTTCAAATATAAAATCAAATTTCACTCCACTGTGAGAGTCTACTACAAGAGTGACGGCGCAGGGTTGCCCATCCCCCTAAGTGTCATGTCGCAAAATCCCCCCCCAAATGACATCCATACTTAAATTCTTGGATAGTGTGAGGAATATTGTTACCTTCCTAACCAATTGGAACAATAAAGCATTTCTAATTTTAGATAGTGTATATTTCTTTATATATATATATTTCGTGACATTTCCGAAGTATCGAGTTCCATGAATACCGTAATAAAAGGATAAAAATGGAAGGAAAGGGAACCCCCGACCGTCACGGAAAAATTCAAGGATAATCTAGGTTTAAATGAAAATTCCCACTTAATTCCCGGATTTCTCCCGTCTAAAAAATACGTATAGTTCCATAAAATTTTAATAAGTTAATATTTACATAATACAAATGATTTTCTGAACAGTAGTTTTTTTTTCTGTGCTCAGTTGAAATAGCAAATCGATTCAATATTTCCTCATTGGTAATTTCTTTTAAAATGTCACCTTCATTACACAGGATCATCAGGCTAGAGAGCCACTCGTCATCTAGGCTGCTTCGCAGACAATTTTTCTCTATTTTTAATTTGCTCCTAGTTCTCTCTGCAGAGCAGCTGTGGACTGGAAGAGACATAAAAATCGTGCATAGTAAACGCAGGTTTGGCAGCCCTGAGAGATTTAAGAGGCACCTACATGATCTAATAAACCCTTCTTAACCTTTGATGTTCTATTTGTTGGTAATCAGTTTCTTCATCGTCAGTGTCAGTTCCTGGTGTTCTGTCATCTTGGCGGGATGAGACTGCTTTGGCCTTATCGTACTAGGTTTTCTCTCCCAGAAAAGCAACATCATTTATGTTGATGCTAAAGTAGGTAACTTTGTAGACAGTGGCAAATGTTTCCAGCTAGGCAATGATTTGTTCTTAATATAAGTCATAAAAATCACAGTTTTTCAATTTCTATCTCTTTACTCGAATTCGTTGGGTCAGCTTCACTCAAAATTCCCTCATGACTAAACACTGATATCTGTGTAACCAACGCTAAGGACCTTTCTGGGAACCTATCAGATATCTGCTACTGCAGAGAATCCAAAATTGGGTAATACACTTCAATTTTAATTTTTTTTAAAAAAATGGTCCTGCTATTGTTCCGTCCACAGCCATTTCATCCATGAATCTTTTCCGCTTTCTGTTTCGGCGAATAGGTTGTACTACATTGTGTTCTTCACAAAAATCAGATATTTCTGACTTTGCTGTTTCCCATCCCTTTCCTCTTCGAATCTCGGCCAATTTGTTTTTTGAGGCTGCAATAATTTTAGGGGTGACACTGTAGTCAATAGCATGAGATTGTAAACACTTTGTTATAGTTGACAGTATTTTGAAAATGGTTTTGACTACAAGCATGGTAGAAACTATGTCAAAGTCCAAAATCTTTTTGACCAAACCACTTGCGGATGCCTTTGTGTCACTGTCAAGGCATAACTCTGAATAAGACTATTTTATTATGTCAAAACAGGTTATCACTGTCTGCAGGGCATCATTCGGCTTGACCATCTGGTTGTTTGTACTCACTTCAGCCGTTGTTTTCTGTATGTTTTGTTTCCTTTTTCCATGTTTTTTTAATAAAAACATGTCTTCTGTGACCTGACATGAAAACGTAGCACTCTTTCAAGAACTGGAATAAATGTCCCGTTTGTGGACACATTTCCAACGTATTTTCTACAACCAAAGCGAATCGGCGAGAGCAACACTGTACGTACAAAACTTTAGGATAATATTTTTGTATAATCGTTTTTAGGCCAATGTATTTACCTCTCAAATTGCCTGCTCCATTCATACTTTGACCCACAATATTGCTGGAATCAAGACCTAGTGAGCACAAACAATTATTTATTAATGCAAGATTGTCATTAGTTTAGTTTCAAACTTGAACTAGCCGTTCCACAGTTTTTACACTTGTCTTAGAAGAGCCTTATGAATCAAGTTCTTCTACATGGCGAATCAAAAGAGCCGAGCATTCTTTTTGTAGACGTCTTGAGCCGAATTTAGTATTACTGAATGCACTTTGGTCGTGCTGATGTTGTGCGTTATTTTTGAAACCACTATTTCACTCATATTTACAATATCATAAATATTGCGATAACTCAAAAAATTAGTTCCAGTTTGACCTTATTGGCTCTAGATTTGTCGATCTTTTCCAGTTAAACCCTTGCATCAGGCTTAGAGCTCTGAAAAGTCCTAAAAGTTTACCTTTTGCGTAATTCTTATTTCGAAATCCAAGCATTTGTTCGCTTAAAAGTCGACAGCAATCTATGATTACTGACACTACTTCACGGTTGTGTTGAACTATTTTGTCTGTCTGCTCAGCCAAAATTGAGTCAATACGTTTTTGAGATATCCATTGGATTCTAGCTATTTCGGCGGATATGTGATTTTTAGCTTTTTCATGTAAAACAATATATCTATCTCCCAAATCGTTTGTCCATCCTCTATATCCTGTGGTTCCCCAAATCGATCTTTCGGTAGGAAGAGCGAATAGCAGACATGGCAAACAAAAAGCAGAATCAATTTCTGGCTTTATTTCAACCATTCCTGGCGATTACACTTTTATTTTGCAAAACAACTTTCTTCCAGGAGTAGTTAAACTTTCTCCCATTAGTAGTAGGCAAGTTCATTGATTTCAACTTTTGAATTTCTAAATTAAGATATAAATTTGATTTCATTTGACAATTTCGAATTGACAAAAAAAGGCAGAATTGGTAGGGTTACCTTCTACTTCCCTTTCAACAAAAGGTTCTGCCATGGAAGACACTTCTAATTCCATTTCTTGAAAATTTTGAACGGGGATGCCCTCCCCGTCTTTTCAGTTTGAAATTTCTGAGTTATGAGTGGACTTAATGCCACATGTGATACTTTTTCCACAATATTCTCACCTGCATCTTGACTGACTGTATTAGAATTGTCTGAGTTCTTGGGTGAAGGAGACCCCCTTGATGAATGTTGAAACTTTCAATAGAGCTTCCGCCAGAGTCTGATCTAAAAGAATAACGGTCTAGATAATTGTACATATCTGTAGCTAGTAAGCCGATAACTAATATGAACAACTGTTTTAAAATATGCAAGCACAATCACACAATCTCGTGCGCACTCCTCAACCGGTCAATAACATTTGGCACACCACAATTTACCTTGGTTCCGTTCCTGTAGAGCTTTCACGGTACGGCGCCCATGGTCCATCTCCATCTTTGGTTTCTACAATCTTGTATTTAATATCTAGATTATTTCTCAATTTTTACAAATTTATTCTTTTTCCAGTGTTCTGCCCATTTATAACATCTATGGACTGTATTACACATGAGTTCTAAGCATTAATACTTAAAAATTCTTTTAAGTTGACGAGGCGTTTTTAGTAAAATATCAGTGAGTTGAAGTCCATCACAAATGTATATAGAAAAATGCTATATACTCTAACGTAAATCGCCTGTCTCTATTTTGGTTTGATAAAAACTAGATTATTGTAGTTTACAATAAATAACTCGAGACACACAAAATTCCACCAAATCAAAACACGCCGCTTAGCTAGTAGAAGACAGGGCGGGGCAAGGAGACGGTGAACTCCGGTCTCTGCACCACGTGACGTGGCCACAGGATATGTAGTGTAAGCACAGCCGGCACAAGCAACAATATTCTTATCGTTCAATTTTGAACAATCCATTGCATTTTGATTTAGTGCTTACAAATTTACGAGACAACACACATGCAAGTGGGCATGTGTGTTGTCAACACACATGTGCGAGACAACACACATGCAAAAGTACATATGCATAGTCAGAAAATCCCTCCCATCATCCATAGTTTTTTTCAAAATCAAACCCGAAATTTCGTCTGAAGTCGCAACAAGCGGCATTTAAACATGCTGTGGGCACCCCCGTGACGGCGTGATAGTCAAGACTTAAACATCATAAAAAAGATTATTTTTCCTGTCCTGTCAATTTCTAAACAAATTTAGTTGTGTGTTTGTAAACTGTGAAATGCTTTAAATAAAATCACGAATGTATTAGAAATGCCTAACTTTCCTACTTAGTAAATTTTTTTTAAAGTATCTCTCAAAATGAAATGGCCTAACTCTTCAAGAAAAAAACATACGACTACGAAGAAATTAAAATTTTCAACGTTACCGACGAGATATTTCGTTTTTCAGACACTTCCCTTTACAAGATTTTGCGGGTTAAAATTTGTCCGTTTTGCCATATTAGATTGCTTAGAATTAGTATAGTAGTTTAGTAACGGATTAGTAGTTTAGATTTAATAGTTAGATAATTAGTATTAGATTAGTAGTTTAGATTTAGTAGAGTTA
>JAOUZG010033209.1:51480-72018 GCA_026289955.1 Argiope argentata
AGTTAGATAATTAGTATTAGATTAGTAGTTTAGATTTAGTAGAGTTAGATAATTAGTATTAGATTAGTAGTTTAGATTTAGTAGAGTTAGATAATTAGTATTAGATTAGTAGTTTAGAGTTAGTAGAGTTAGATAATTAGTATTAGATTAGCGTTAGATTTAGTTGTTTGGATGGCGTAAAAATAGCGATAAATTTGTTAAATATTTGAAATAAATGTTTGAATTTTCATGCTTTTGATGAATTAAGCATCATTAAAGAAACCTGAAGAAACACCATCGAATTTCAGATAATGTATTTTCTGAAAATTTCTCCAAATTCCATATTAGTTAAAACGGAATATGCGGCATTTTCTTGAAGGAAAAAGTAGCCAATGGCAATTTTCTCTTATTTCAATAATATCTTTGTCGCCACTCTGTTTTGGAATACTGATGGATAATCGGAACTTTAAAAAAATGGGTTTAATCATCTGTAGATGTTGGCTATTTTTTTTACTTTTAAAATATCTATAAACATTATTTGCAGGACGTTGTAACAAATTTTCTCAATGAAAACATAATGCTTGCTTTTTTTCTTTCATTGTATTGAGAATCATAATTGAGGAGAAGGATTTGAAATAGAAGAAATTCAAAGCGAATAAGGTGTATTTTAAGTAACCTAAACTCGTCGTCCTAGTCAAAACTTCATTATTGACTGTTATTATTGATATTGCTATACTAAGTGGATAGATAAATTTTGGATTTTTTTCTGAATCTCCCTGGAAAAAATATTGAATAATTTGCTTTCCTTGCATCATATAATATTATTCAATAAAGACTAATTTGAAACTCGCCTGTGGATTCATGGCCTAGAGAAGTAAAAGCTTTAACACATTGTCTTCACTAAGGCGTAATAAATTATTCTACAATTCCATTTTATCAGACCTGAAAACTTGAACCTAATACGGTTCCTTAGAGAAATGCTCAAAGGAATAGATTTCTATAAATGTTATTGGGTTTTTTTGACGTCACTATGGTTATTTTAAATCGGTTACAATAGATTGTTTATGTAGAAATTCATGCATCTGATGCAAAAATGTAACTCGGAAAATTTCGAATTTCTTCTCCATGGTCTAAGCTCGAAAAGTTTCGTAATTACCATCTTAATTCTAATATGGAAATCAATGAACAAAAGGCTATTCTTTTCACGTTTTTCCTAAAATGCATTTCCAAAAATTCTAAAAATGGTAATACAGCTAGCAAGTCCTGGGCTAACACTATATTTTTAAGCACTGATTCTCTAATTTTGAAAATAAGTTCCAAATCTTGAACCGCGTTTATTATCATTTTACTGCTCTAATCCAAAATTCTGTTATTAACAGGAATAATTTTTATTTCTTATTTATCATAAAGTTCAGCAAGGAATAAGTGATAAAGAATGTGAATTTCAGTTATTTTCCCCTTCAGTTAAGAAAAAGGATTCTGCTTCCTTTATAATTCATGAACATAGTTTTTAATTCTACACTGTATCTTCTATAACGAGTATAAAGGTTTCTTCATTAGCTACAATTTCAAGCGTCAGGCACTCGTAACAATTACTTTTCAATCACAAATTAAATATTCATTTGCGATTCCTTTGTCTGTTGGTAAGTAAAAAAACAAAACTGAAGCATTTCTTTCGAGAAGCAGTTCTTTATAACTGGGAACAACCTCAAGTTTTGAAGGAAGCTTTAAGAAAATTTAAGCCCAATGTCGATGTAATGCGAGCGACTACATTTCCTAATTGGGATTTGTAGGTCATTTAAAGTGAATCTTGACTGTTTTCTAAAGTCTTAATTTGCCTATATTTTTTATTCTTTGGATTGAAATGATTAACTTCGAATTCCAAAGGTCACCAGTTTCTTTTTCGAATTTTTTTAACAGTTCTTTTTTTATTCGGCTGTAAGACATTTGGTTTTCCCCCTCTGGTATAAAGGACGTGAAACAATTTTTAGCCCATCTCTCTTGCATCGGGCAAACAGAAACATTTTGGTTGAGATTTGGTAAAGGTTTTTCCAATCTACGGAAATTTAAGAAAATTCTGAATTAAAAAAATACTTTTGTAAAATGTTTTCTGCTTAATGATATACTATAAAAATTGGTAAAAGAAAAAAATCCTAAATGAAATTCAAGAACTTTTTTTTTCTTCAAATCAATTTTTCCAAAATTATTAGGGAACGTGAAAGAATCCAATTACGATAAACATATTCATTTTTTACCTGAATTCTTGTTAATAATTCAAATCACTATTTTTTCAGAATTGGTAGGTATATTATTCAAGAAATTGAATATTATGACTGACCTACTGTTTCAGTCCTTTATGGGAGAAGTGATATTGTTTCATTATTGATGAATTCTTAAATGGAATTTTTGAAGCTGACTTCCTCAAATAAATTTGATTACTTGCTGAAGTATTTTTTTTATTTTATTAAAATTATAATTACTTCACATAGAACATGAGTGCATGAACAAAAATAAATCTTAGTATCCTAGTATTTGCATGGATTCTGCCTGGTTCATCCCTCGCACTTGAAGCTCCATGCGTGAGGTGACCATCGTGGGCACATTCTGATGATAGAATTTCCCTGTGGAAAAGAGAAAAAACGGTTTTACCACAACAAGTCAATACTATCGGATCTACTAGCCTAAACGGATAAATTTTGTCTCATAAATATTCCTTTGACCTGCTTCTTTTCTTTGGAAATGGAAAATTCAATTCGAAAATTTTTTAATTGGAAAAAATATTGGGTTGGGAAACAAGTTAGTAGTGTTTTTACCAAAGACTTTTTTTAAACAAAAAACAATAATTATATCAAGTTAAGCAATTATATATTCGCCATTGCTGTTTAAAACCTCTTCCCACCTCCCGACCGATTTGTTGATGGCTTTTCGCCAAAAATCGCCCAGTCTGGTGTCAAAGAAGTTGTTGAGCCAGTTTTTAATGACCTCTTTGTTATCGAAGGTAATGCCCTTGATATGGTTTGTGTGCCAGCGGTAAAGATGGTAATCGGTTGGTGCAAGGTTTGGAGAATTCGGTGGATGCTGAAGGACCTCTCATTCGAGCTTTTGGAGTGCTGCTTTGACGACTTGTGCAACATGGGGCCTTGCGTTGAAGTGAAGAAGTATGGTTTGACCATGTCGATTGGGTCTTTTCAGTCGAATAGCCTTATTCACGCGGTGTAGCTGGGAAATGTAGCACGCCTTGTTGGCCATGACATTCTTTTCGAGTCTTTCCCAGTACACCGTGCCCTTCCAGTCCTACCAAACAGATATCATGATCGTCTTTGGCTGAAGGTCCGGCTTGACTCTTGGCTTTGGCGTATCTCCTGCAGCCACCTACTCCTTCCTTTGCTTCATATTGGTGTATATGCAACATTTCTCATCGCCTGAGACAATTTGGTACAAAAAGCGCTGTTTTTGATAGCGTGTTGCTCGATGGCGGCCTAGATGCTGAAAACAATTTGAAGGCGACTTTCTTTGATTTTTTTTTTCGTTGAGCTCGTGAGGCACCCAGGCTACCAATTTTTCGGTAAATCCCATTGAATGAAGGTGATTGAGAATCATTTTATGATCGCATTCCATTTTTTCCACCAATTCACGACTGATTTGGCGACCGTTCTCTTCAAATGTGATTTGAGAAAAGTGTCATCGACGTCAAAGTCGCCATTTTTGAACATTGAAAACCACTTCCGTGCTGTAAAATCGCCTATGACACCTCGACCGGTGCATTTGCGACGTGTATGACCTCCATACACGTCGCAAATGCACCGGGCTGCTTCGGCAGCTTTTTGATCTCGATGAAAAGCAAAGAAGAGCAGATGTCAAAAATGTTGATTTTTGTTTCCTAGGTATTCCATTTCTAAGCCTAAAAACTTTTAAAAAATTATAAACTTAAAAATACAATTAACATAGTTTTGTAGAGCAGAAGGAGTTCTATCGAATAAATAATTACCCTTTGCCAAACTGCAAACAAATCGTGTTAAAATAAAAGAAATATAAAAAAACTATGAACGTATTCTCCAACCCAATATTAAAAAAAAACACGGGAATTTTTAAAAATATTTTGCTATGGATCTTTGCAGATTTTTTACAAATGCCATATTATAAATTTTCTTATCATGGGCATTGATTACCTTGTCAAGATGGCTCTTTGCAAAAGGAGATATTTTTCCATTCTGTATTGTATCTCCACTAAGGACTTTGAAATAAATTCATGATTTTGTAAATCCTATGGAAATTGCTCAGTTGTAACATGTATTTTTGAATATATTTTGCATGCAGCTTAATTGTATAACATCTTCCAGATTTATTTTTTTTGTTTTGGGTTTGAAGATTCTTCTGGCAGTTTCTCTTCTGCAAATGATTAAGTTGTCGAGACACATCATCAGTACCGGTTTCCTACACTCAGGAAAATGCTGGGGAATTAGAATAATGTCCTGCAATTAAAAGTTCCTTCTGTCACAATCACGGCTGTTGCAACATTCTAGATAATCCACTTACCTAGAAACATTTTTGTGGAAATAAAAATTGTCTGTCTCTAGAACTTGTTTACCAACTAACGACTAATGAAAATTTGTTCGCGAAAATAAATTTCCCTTTTTCATCAAAAGTTGTGGTAATTATTTTAGAATCTTGAAGTGATGTTACCAAATGATAAAACGGAACGCATCAATGCAAATATGTCTTGCATAAAACAAAGAAACCATTTCTTTAAAGTGCATTATATATATATAAAGATTCAAATACTAGCAACATTCGATTCCTAATTAGACGACAAACGAGTTTTAAAAGCTTGTTCTTGAAAATTAGTTTTGTAAAAGGATTGGTTCTCAAAGCAAATGTTGGATGCAAAAACGTCAAAGTGGCTGTGTATTAAAAGAAGGTATTATGCCATCGTATAAGTTTCTACCCTTAAACACAAAACGCTGAACCATTTATATCTTCTAACCTGAAAATCAAGCTTATTTAGCTTCATGAAAAATTTCTTTTTCATCAACCAGAAATGAAACACTGCGCCTAAATTCTCTGATATTAAATTTTGCTCTTGCTCAAAAATTCACGTATCAATTTCATCTTCTGATTATTGCAAAGATTCATTAAACAAAATTTTAAAAAAATTGCATTGTAATATTTTTGTCTTTTCACTTCAAGACGTTACAGATAAAATGTTCTTGGTTGAATACCTTGGAATTTTGGGCATTTATTTTCTCTTACAAATGAAATCATTCTTAATTTTTTCTTAAATATTTTGAATATTAGCGTGTCGAATTTTCAACCAAAAAATGAAATGCCTTCATTCTATTGACCCATACCAATCATGGAGTTTGGGGAAAAAAATTTGCGTACAGAACTTCTTTCTTACATTTTTTTCATCTCGACGTGTCTTCATACTGCAAATGTTGGTCTGTCTTCACCATCGAAGAGCAGATAGTTATGCAAGTTCGCAACACAATTTCGGCACTGTGCATGGTGTGTCCATTTATATTTGATACTAAAATAATATCCAAAATTTTCAAGATCAAAGAGGAAAAACTTTACTTTCCCTCCCTAAGAGTAAATTGATATTCTCGTTGCTTAATTTTCCCTCACTTTTATACTTTTTGTAAGATAATCATTTTAATCGAGCCAAATGTGAAACCTTGGGCATGTTGCATTGCGGCCGAAAATGGCTCTTGCGCGAAATGAAAATAAACTTTTTAGATCGAATTTCAGAATTATATATTCAAGCCAAGAACCACTGTAGTGTAACTAAATAAAAGTGGACATTTTTACATGTTTTAAGCAAGAAAAACACTAATATAAGCTTGCTATGAAAGGACTGATGAGAAAAATGGAAAAAATAGGTGTTAGAGCCTAAAGATGAAGGAAATACCAGATAATTCTATTGGCATATGCCTAAACAAAGTTATTCTTGGTACATCATTAGAAAAATTTCGTTCGTATGTTCTAAGTCATGATTAAAACTAAAATTGTATGTTACACCATATATTTTTGTAAATAAATGTTTTTTGCAGTTGTATTCTTGTCTGCGATGTACAATACTATAATGAAAAAGTATTCCTCAAAGAGAAATGTAAATTAAATGTATGTGTAAAGAGTAATAAATATAAATAATAACTGTATATTACTATTAATTTTTCATATATAGATGTATGTTGTTATAAATATTTCAACACTTAATTTTTCTGTACTTGTATGTATTTTGTTTTAAGTATTTGTATTTCCTAACTTGAAATTTTTTTATTTGTATATATTTTTGTTAAATAAACGCTTGTTTGTCATAGGATTTTCTCTTTATTGCGAGTTTGTTTAATTATTTTAAGACGAATCCCAACTTTTCTGTGTTTTCAGTCTTTTATTCATATCTAAATACAATGGATATTGATTGGTTTACTTGAAACGGTAAAGTACAATTTCTATTCTAGAATGAATTAACAAAATTTCTTTTGTAAACAATTTTTTTACAGATCGAAATTTATGCAAAATAATTTCAAACGGCTTTTATTTTAAGACTGATTTGTGTTATTTATGGAATTTAAAATTCTAGAAATAAAAGAATTGCCCGAATTTCCTTCTTGACATATTTAAATACATTATTTTAAAATAACGTTATATTTATCAAGATTTGTATTCATTTTTATAATATTACAATCAAGTTTATATTAATTAAAAATATAAATTAAATTTTCTTGAGCTGCTTCCAATACAAGAATACTTGAAATATCAAATTTGAAATTCGATAGTTTTAATATAAGTGTTCGTTAAAAATTATTTAATATTAATTGTAAAAGTTAATTATAGTAATAGAATTATTTAATTATTAAATAAAAGGGTACTAATAATTTTTACTCACACTAACCTTGAAATACGACGTACAAAATAAAAATACGAATTGTAACCTTTAAAAAAACAAATCAATGGAAAGTCTAAATTTTCTCAGTCTAAATTTTGTCCATTGCCTATCATAGTTTATTAAATTGTAATTATTAGTGCAAACAAATTTTAATTAGATATTTTATTTAAAACTTAATTAATATGATTTTTTTCATTCATTAATTTTTCTTCCGATGAGGAATATTGCAAAAAATACAATGAAGAATTTCTTGAATTCGGGAGAAATTAAATGTTTTTTTCCTACGTGTTACCTTTACTATATAATTGATATGAAATCTGAAAGATAAAATGGACATATCATCATTAAAATATTAGCATTATGCTATTCTTAGAATTAAAGACATGAATCTTCAAATTACATTTAACAGCTCGATATTGAGTGTTAAATAACTTTTATAATGACATTTTATGGTTGAATTTATTTGATAGTAATTTAATTTAAAACATAATTTAATTTTGATAATCCTTATATATCAAACTAGTGTATTTTAGGATTCGTTTGATAATTTTTAATTATTCAGTATTGAGTATAAAATATATTCCATACCCAAATTTTATAGCTTCAATATAAAACTAGGTTTTATACAAAAGTAAACAATATTAAATAATTCATTCCTAATAATATATATCATAATTGGTATAAATTGATTTTTTTGGTATAGTTAATCTACATCTTTTTACCCTTCTGTAAATATTTTTAGCAATTCAAATGAAAATAATAAACAGCGTCAAAAGGATGCACCGTTTTGAAAGAGAAATCGCTCTAGCGCAAACGGTTAAAGGTATCTAAATCAGACTACAGATGTCGCCACTAACACAAGATATATTTCCTGATCATTCGTAAAATTATGCTTTCCATCAGCCAAATAAAAGATGCAAAACCTGCTCTAATTAATCTTTCTTGATTCATGAATAGTTTTGTTTTGAATAAATTTTCATTCATAGTATTAGATTGAAGAATCCACGTTTCAAATATTCGATTGCAAATCATTGTTCCAATTGAAAGTGATAAGTTTTTTTTCTTTTACGGGAAAACCTAGATTTAGCTCAAGAGTTATATATATATATAAAAGTATGCAATTGATACTGAATGGAAATCGATAAAAATCCCTAAAATTCGAAATTTCTGAATTTTATTTCCTAATGACATTAGAATATGCTCGAATAATTTCCAAATTTCCATAAAACCCAAGTTTATGAATGGATTGATTTAATTACAAAGATTTAAATTCTTTTAATTTCGTTAAATTATTAAGAAATTAGATTTCAGTTAATATATCTAAAATTTTTAAACTGCTTGTCTTTCAAATTTTTAAATTAGTCTTCGAGCGCTGGGAATAGTTAATCAAACTAAGCATTAGAAAATTCATTGTATTTATATTGTGTGCCATTAAAGTATTTACTTATTTTAAATTAAATAATTCTTCAAAAGGAAAATAAAATGAAATCAACATGTTTCTAGAAATCATTCAATGTTAATTACAGAAGTTCAATGAAAAATTAAAAATTGTAAATTATGCTTCAATAGCTGCAAACACATTCTATGTTTTAAAAAATTGTGACAAGCACACTACAATCGATTTAAAATGAGTCTTTTTCGAAATACAAATAACATTAAATACAAAATAGGAAATTTAGTGGCGTTTAGGAAAAGTTGGGAAACTAAAATTATCTTCTGGAAGAAACAAATTTTCATTATACTCTCTTAAATCTGTTGCAGGGATTAGCAAACAGAGAGTATTGAGGAAAATAAAAACTTTCTCCAGTAAATGTGTAAAATTTCAAGGTAAAATATCTTGTACTGAATAATTCTTTAAGGAAAAAAAAACATTGATAAATGGTGTTGTACTTAACAATTAAATTCGATTGTGCAAAAACCGCAGTGTCTGGCCAATGGCGATTAATGGTTAAAAATTCGAAATGTACCTTAAAATTGTATCCATTTCTGAATATACGTTAGAATAATGTTTCAAATGATTTTTTTTTCAGAAAAAAAAACATGCGCCTTCATGAGTTCCACAATTTAGAGTAAAAATGTGACATCATTATGAAATATTTACGTCTTTGAAAAAGGACATATTTTAAAGTTCAGTTTTTCTCTTAATCTTCCTAGCAGAGCTGAAAATGACGATGATATTCGCAGGATTCACTTTAGTTTCGAAAATGTTTGACGAAAGAAAAATGTAAATGCCACTATCAATTAGAATTAAATTATCTATAAGTAAGGTACACTTAAACAGTTTCAAGAAATTTTGTTAAAAAATTGCTTACATTTAGGATTTCTGTGTCTAAGATTACAGCTAATTACAAAGGAGGGATTATTTATTTGAACGATTCAGTTACTCCTCCTTTCCTATTTATGACATTACATTATTTATTCAATTACAAGGTATATGATTTTTTTTCATAACGGCAGAGTGAAAAATATAGCTGTCTTTTAATAAAAAATGGAGCATAAAAAAAAGGTGTGACTGCCGAAAACCCCTTCTTCTGGACAAATTTGCCCCTATATTTTGTGAAATGGTTTGTGTTGCATGCTTTGTAATCTGATTTATTGTTCCCTTGATTCTAGTATCGAGGTCAGTATAGATGTAAATGATGATTTCTAAAACATATCTCTATTTTTAATGAATTTATATACAATACTTGTAAAAAAGAATTTTTTTTATTTTTTGTAATTTGCATGACATAAAATTTTCATGTTGTGTTTAATTAATATTCTATGATTAACGCATCTACAAGAATTTGATGATCATGCTTATTTATTAATATTCACTTTTAAATTTTCGAGTAAATTTGTCCTTTAAAATTGCAATATATGAAAGAATATATCGACTTAATAATATAATCCTCCTCATTATATAGTGCTTTTTGAGATTTTAATCCTCATTTCGTTATACTTTGCAGTTGAGCAGACGAATGTTCTGATACACAGTAACTCTAAATACAGCAGATGACTAGTTCTTCTACCGCATTTGCAATTAATATTCCAAGTTTGTATTTAAAAAAATCATAGTTTGAAAAAGGATGCGTTTCGGCACGATCTAAATTTAAATTCTTAAGTTCAAATAAAATATCAAAGCATGGAATAGAATGTAATTTTTTTGAAAAACAAACATAAAAAAATCCATAATGCTATGAAATGGAGAGATTGCTTTGAACTGCGCAAGATTTGAAAAGTAAAAATTGCAATAAACCATCCATGTTTTAAGTTAAAAATTTATTTTCTTACCTATAACTATTTTAATAATACGCAGTTACCGAAATATTTAGACTGGAATTTAATTTACAAAATAAATTTTAAAAGAACAAAAAATATCTAACACTATTCTTTGTCTCTAGATTTGAACCTACATCTGCAGAATGCTCTGAATTGCAGTTATTCTCAATACATACAGTTTTTCCAGCGCCATCTACATCTAAGATTCCAAGTTCGAGTAAAAAAAGCATGGGTTGAAATAATAATGCGTTTCTGGTCTGAAAGTAAAATTCTGTTAATAAGAACGATTATTTCACATGGTTAAGATGAAGAATTAAAAAATGTATTACCCGATGGAAGCTTTGATTTAAAAAATTATTTTTTTAAATGTAAAACAATATAAATTAATACCAGAAAAGGGAAAATTAGTCTGAAGTTTAATTTAAAAAATAAGAGAAAATTCAAAATGTGATATTTATCTTTAACATTTGAACCTGCAATCTCCAAAATACTCTGAAATGCAATTATTTTCAAATCATTTTGTCAAAAGGTCTCCTGGCGCCATCCAGTGTTAAAATTAAATCTTAAATTAAAATATCAGAATTTAAAATAGGATGTGTATTTTGACTAAAAACATAATGCTATGTGTTGTTGCAATTAATTCGCTTAAGCGTGATTTGCAATTAAATATTATCAAACCCTAATATTTTGAGTAAAAAATTTATCTTTGGAGGTATAACAATTTAATAATTCGTAGTAAAATAAGTAATTAGATCGGAATATAAATTGTCGTTGGATGATATCTCTTATTCGAATGGCTACAGCAATAATTTTTGGAAGATGCAATGAAATCATCATTCGAATCAGTTATACTTATTTATTATCCCCAAAAAATGATAGTCATAGTGACCAATTTCGCAATAACATGAAATAATTGATACGATAATGAAATTTAAATCGACAGCTTAGTTTCATCTTTATTTTAGGAATTCAAAAGCTAAAATTTTCTGGTACAAAGATGGTTTAAATTTATTTGAAACTAATTTGGACCCTTTAATGATGGTTAGAATCTTATGATCATTTCTTTTACATTTTTGATTTGATATTTATGATTTCTTTTCCATTTTTGATTAATTTTTTTCTGATTTATAATTATTCCAAGACATTTCTTTCATAGAAATGTTTTTTTAATAAAATTTACATTCATCTACTAATTTCAGTTATCAATCAATTATGAAGGAGTCTACAATAGAAAAAAAAAATTAAATGCACCATAATCCACAGTTGAAACGTTTGTCGGATTTGAAGGAATATATTGAAAAATGATGTTTACAATAACTTAAACAATTTTCATTTTCTCCTCAAAGAATGAGCAGTTATTAGTCATACTTTGACAAGTTTGACTAATAACGTTTTCTTTAACAAGATTCACTATTCATATGTCACTTAGGGAAAGGAGAAGAAAATTCTGTTTTAAACTACCAGACGTAGTTTTCTATTGATGATAATATATATAAAAAATTTTAGCCTTTCATATTTTTAATTACTCTTTGCTGCAGAAATTTACATCAATCAAAAAATCCTTACTGGAATTTCCTGTGCACTGAAGAAACCACGTCTATGTATTTTTTCTCTTAACAGTAAATAGAACTTAACTGCTTTGGTTTATGTAAACTCATGCATCTTTGAAGTTTACAAAGTATTTAAATTTTTCTCCTCTTAAATAAATTTCAGAAAGGGTTTTACTATTTACTTTTTTTTTTGAGCCATATGGCTTCGCAAAATCTGGAAACTAATAAGATTTTTGAGCTTTTTTACAAATATAAATTTTGGTTTATTATTTTATTTACAGATAAAACATATATATTTAGTGGTTTTGCAATTTCTTACTGTATCGGTGAATATTTTTCTTTAAAATTACATGAAACAATATGCATCTTTTTGGGCCATTCTTACGAAGACTTCTTTCCGTGTAAAAGTGACGATAGTTTTTCCCCCTTTTCTATAAACTGTTTAATTTGCTTTTAGAAATTTTAAAGCCAATTTTTCCTGAACAAATTTGAGTTAGGTAATAGGAAGTTTTTGGACAGCGCAAGATCATATACTTCAATCAATCCACAGATTATCTGTGTGCAATATTTTGAACGAAGTATAAAATAAGTAAACAATTAATTTCAAATGAAATAAGTTGTGGCCAGGGATGCTTATTCCAAATGGTTCTCTACAAAATTATTTATCAAAATCGTTCTACACGTGCGTAAATATACTCCGTAATTTCATTTTTTTTCTATTTGCATCCTATACGATTATCTAACTCTTTTTCTAACTTATCCTGTTATAAAAAAGGAAAGTTCGAATAAAAACTTTAAAAGTCGTTTTTTACATATTTCTCTTGGAAAAACTGAAGAAAGTTTCTAAATTATTGGATGAAAAAGTTTAATAATTTCAAAATGATCACAATCTTAATTTTGATTATTCAATTTAAAACATTTATTTTAAACTCCCAATTTTATTCATTTAATATCTTGATTTCCTAACAATAATTTCACAAAGAAGGCACCAAATAATGGTTTTATGATTTTTTTTCGATTTCTTAATGTTTGTAACTTTCAATTATGAAAGGTTAAATACCATAAAAAGGGAAAATTCTAAAACCACTTCATTCAAGTAATAAATGAAGTGAGCATTTCAAATAAAAAATATCAACACGGAACTTGTAGAGATTAATACTATTGAATCAAAAGGAATTACTTGGATTTTTATTAGAAATTGAAATATTTTAGAAATGGGGTTAATACTAAAAATTATCTTAAATATCCAATTCGGTATCCTTGATTTTCAGAATATAGCTTCAAAATCCTTATTTTGATTTTTTAAAACTTACATTAATAACAACTTAATATTACGGGAAGATATTAAAACATTTAATCTTGGAATAGAATTATTATTATTGGGAATTAAAGTATTGCAATTTTCAGAATATTACATTCATATTAAAATTAGAATTTTCATAATGTTATATTTGAATGCTTGTATTTCCTGTATCCTAAAATATTATTTTCCCCTGAATAAGCTGTCAAAGTGTTAAAACATCGTGTGTCAGATCTTTGAGACATGTATGCTTCTATATAAAGAAGTTTCATCATTCAGAAGTTGATACGATATAAAGAAGAATCATTCCGATGCTATTAACATTATTTTTAATTTATCGTTGTGTCTCCGTCTGTGTTTTTATTTGTCTAATAAAGATTTTAATGTTTTACAAAATCTCCCAAACGTAGATATCTATAGTAGTTATATTTTTTTTCTAATATGAAATTTTAAGCTTGTTTACATTTTGCACTTGGAGAGAACTGTTCTATTACCGATTAAAGCTTTGGTGTCTTTTTTGAATAAACAGAATATTATAAAAAGCAAAATTCCTGATTTTTAATAAAATTTAAATGCTTATGAAAGGAAATAATATTTCAGTCTATTGAAAGATTTTCTATCTAAACCTCAAATATTTACAAATTTGTTTCTGGACACGAATACTTAAAAAAATTATATTGTCGTTAAAATGCTGATAAAAAGTTTAAATTCATAAGTTCTTATACAATTTGGAAGTATTAATATACAAATTGGATAAGAGCAAAAATCAGTATATCAAGAGATAAAAATGCGATAACATTCAAATTCAAAGCAATTAAGATTTTATGTGGCAGTAAATAATTAACATTTAATCAGTAAATTTTTCATTTGATAAAATCGGTTCTGTAATTTTGATTGATCTCTTTTACGAAAAATGATAAATAATCATGTAACGAAACTTTAAAACAAACTATAATATTCATATCGAACTCGATCCAAGTTTCAAAAAAGTGAATATTTTTTTCAAGGACCTCAAATTTGTTCATTTACTATTAGGGACGAACATACCAATAGATTTTGGCTTTAAATTTGAGTGTAGATGAATATTATGTTTACACACTGTTATTTGTATGAACGCACTATTAGAATGCACCAGGAAAAAATCAAATTTGTCAAACATTACTTCTGTATTTCTAGAGCATTTCCAATTTTTTTTACCAGTCTTCTTTGATTAAACTAGGGAATTCAAATGTAAATCAGAATTAATTCTGATTTACATTTGAACTGAAACTAATAGTAATTTCATGTAAAGGACAGAAACAAATATCCATTAATTTGGCTTGGGCATTTCTACTTTTTAATTGAATAAATTTAATATTCTTCAAAGTATTTGGATGCAAGTATCGTCCTAAATTTAATGTACGAAAAGTATGGGATTTTAGAAAAATTTAGTTAAAATTTTTATTTGAAAATAGACAAGAATAAGGGTAATGAAAGGCAAAATTGAATTAGTAACATACAAGCTTTATTTGCAAGTTTGGTACACAAAACTTAATCAGAAGATTAACATAAAAAGTAGAATATATATGCCTTTAAATAAGAATTCAGTACATATATCAGATTAATACAGTACAGTATCAAATTACAGTAAATTTATCAAATTCAATACAGTATCAAATTACATTAAATAGATATCAAACAGTTTTTTTAATACAATAAGATTAATAACAATTCAAACAATTTTAAAATTAAAATATCCATCTAACATAAAATGTGATTAATTTAAAATAGAAAATTAAAACAAGCATTTATTCTTAAAATATTACTTAAAAAAACAAAATATTTACTTAATTTGTTATATTAAAGTAGAGCATAGTTTTAATTCGCTATAAGATTTATCAATGTATAATTTTAAAAAGTTAGAATTAAATAATTAAATAATTCAGAAAAAAATTGAAATTTCTTCTTTAAATTTGACAATTATTAATCCCTAATTTCTCATATTCAGGGGTGTTTGTGGGACCCCAAAAAATCCCCTGAAACTTTTACGGACTAACTACCGACATTTTGGAGTTTCGAGAAGGGGGGGGGAGAAATGAAAAATTACAATTATGAAGTATTGAATAACCTAATTATAAAAGTTCGATGAATTATTGAACAAAATTACCCAGATCAAAATAAATAATTCATTATTATTCCTACTTCCCTTTGAACGACGATCCTCGGAATTTCCGGGTATCGAAGATCAAAATCCACGGAATTCCGGGGTTTCCCCGGAGCACAAACACCCCTGCATATTTATTAACAGAAGGGAAAAGCTACACTACATTATTCAATATTCATCGCATCCATTCACATTTTTTAACAAATATTTTATCATATTAGAGGAGATTTTTTTAAAAATTGTTTCAGGCTAATCATGTCAGAGCGTCATATATCCTGCGAAGGCATGCTGATCCTTGTGTTGATCAGGCACAGTGATCAAATGCTTTCGAGGAATCAAAGGATATTTTGATTGACTGGCCGGCCGAGTCAATCAAAGTATCCTTTATCCACGGATGTACACATTTAAGTAAAATTTTATTTAATAAATACATCAGTTATTTTTTAATAAACTTACAAAAATAAAATTTTAAAAAATAATTGCAAATGGATACAACGAACAGATGTTTTTTAATATAGGAACAAAAAATTACTGAATATTTTTCTTAAATTAAAATTAGATTACAACTAATGGCTATTGATACCACGGCTTTTAATTTCTATTGAGAAAAAATTAATGCAATGTATTTTATGATTAATTAAATTTGAAAGTTAATTAAAAGAGGAGGAAGCACTATCACATCACATAATTCAAAAATAATTCTACTTGTTGAGTTTTAATAAGAGATGTTTAAAAACGAAATTTTACACATCTTGGGGAAAAATATTCTTTAGGTCTAATTGAAAATTAGGTTTAGGTAACTGACAAAAATAAAACTATGAAATTTTAACTGAACCATAAAAATGATTCACAGGTGTAGAATGATTTTAAAAACTACGGTTTCCAAAAGAAAAGAAAACAAACATGCATTTTGAAGGCAATATAATGCGAAAAAGCTATTCGATTGGTATATGAATAAAAAATTTCAAAACATTTTTAAGATGATATATTGATTCATAGACCAAACACTTGTTTGGAATGATGTACATTCCATACACTTCAACCTTTTCCCAGTTCAAAAAGAATTACTGCATTGGTTGAAAGAATTCTCCAAAAATATATAAATATTCAACATCTTAAATAGAAAAATAAAAAGAAATCAACATTTCAGAGCGGATATCCTCAAGTAATAAGAAATCCTATTTCCACTATGCAGACCATAGATAATATTTTAGTACAAAATATGCATTGTAGGTTTGATGCAATGTTAAATTTTTCAAACTGCAAATGATGGATCCCCATTCAACATTTCACTAATATAATATACGCTGGATTCCGGATGGCATCTGTTGTACCGTGATCATTTCGGTCAAAAGATGGCACTACCTGAAAACAAGAAATATTCCAATTATTATAGATCAGAAAATATCAAGAATACCATTAAATGCTGGAATAGAAGCGACTATATTTTTCTCTTTAAATCAATCATTCGAAAGTGAGAATAAAGAATTTGTTTACAATTTCATTATTCATAGAGGTGAAAATAATTTTAAAATGAAGATCTATTAAAACATTTTAGTCTCTTTTACTTTTTTGAAAGTAAAAATTACAATAACTTAAAATTTGCATTTAATTTATAATCTAAATAAAAAAAATTCCTTCCAGACTCTTCCGAAAATGTTTATCTGAATATCAGAAGTGGCGAGAACGATGAACGGTCAAAGGGTATTCCAATCTTCATTTTGATACAATAATTATTATTTAGACAATTTACTGAAATCTCTCCAGTTACGTACTTTCCTGGGAATCTAGACATTCTCTGTAAGTATAATTGTAGCTGGAACCATTCCACAGATTGGAGTAGCGCTGTGCTTTTGTTCCCACAAATGGTATCGGATGTTTTCATTTCACAGTATACTGCACCGCAATGAATTCCAGATGAGTTGACCTTGTGTATTTATATGACGTTCCGTTTCCCCCTAGAAATATTTAGGTATAAGTACAGTAGTTCAAACGTAGGTTATTTGCGTTCAAAATGACTAGTTCCATTAGATGAAAATTGTCTCATCATAATAGTCTTCTTCCTCAAATGATGAAACGTATGTCAAATAAATATAAATTGTTCCTAAAGCCCTCAAAAAAAGAAACGAAAAAAATGATTCAAAAACCTGAAACACCAAAATCGAACTAGGTGAGCTTCAATATCACTCTTAAATACCACTGCTAACATCAAACCTTAATTCTGCTAATGAGAGAACTTTAAACATTAGACCAATCAGGTTGAAAAATTAAGTATCCACAATCGATACCCTATGACAAGATGTCTATTTTCAGTGGATGAAAATAGCATCATCATAATTGTCTTCTTCTTGAAATGATAAAACATGTGTCAAATAATTAAAAATTGTTCCTAAAATCCTAAAAAAATTCGATTCTCCAACCTGACAATCTAAAGTAAAACCTAGACTCCGCTGAGCTTCAGTTCTATTTAATTAGGGCCACTGCTAACGTTAAAACTAAATTCTACAGTTTAGAGAACAATCTACAATCGTCCGTTGAAATAGAAAAAAAAATGTATCCACAACCGATTTCATATGGCGAAATGTCTGTGTCCATTCGATGAGAATTGTATCATCATAATAGTCTTCTTAAAATGAGGAAACGTCTGTCAAATAATTGAAATTGTTCCTAAAATACAAAAAAAAATAAAAATCTAACGACAAGATTCTAAACACTGAACTATAAATATAAAATAAAATCCAACTGCTGGTGCGATTTAGCCCTACTCTATTACAGCCATTGCTAACGTTAAACCTTAACACTCTAGTTGAGGGAACTATCCTATTCTTCAGTTCAGATGGGAAAAGGAAGAATCCAAAATTGAGTTCCTATGGTAAAATGTCGGGGCCTATTCGATGAAAATCCTTCTTCGTGAATTAATGAAACTTCTGTAAAGTAATTATAAATAATTCCCAAAATATTAAAAAAAAACTCAACGAAAAAAACTCTAACAACAACATTCTAACATCTGAAACTCCAAAATTAATCCCAACAACTTGTTCGATTAAACCATGCACTATCACAGCCACAGCAAAAGATAAAAATTCATTTTCTATTTAAGAGAGCTGTGCAATTCGCCCGTTGAGATGGAAAAATGAAGTTTCAAAAACTCTTTTCTTATGGCAAAATATCTGTGTCCTTCCGTTGAAAATCCTACTTCATAATATTATTCTTCTTCAAATGATGAAACTTCTATTAAGTAATTATATATTCTTCCAAAAATCCTAAAAAAACCCAATAAAACAAAAAAATCTAGCGGCAACGTTCTACAACCTGAAACTCAAAAATGAAACCCAGCCACTCGTGCGCTTCAACCCTACTCTATCATAGCCACTACTAACGTTAAAAATTAATACTCTATTTGAGAGAACTATCCAAGTCTTCTTCTTTAAATGATGAAAATTCTTTAAAGTAAATATATATTCTTCCAAAAATCTTTAAAAAAACCAATGAAACAGAACAATCTAGCGACAACGTTCTACAACCTGAAACTCCAAATTCAAACCCCAACGCTCGTGTTCTTCAACCCTACTCTATCACAGCCACTACTAACGTTAAAGCCTAATTCTCTAGTTGAGAGAACTATGCAACTCTTGCGTTGGGATGGGAAAATGAAGAATCCACAATTGATTTCCTATGGCAAAATGTATGCGCCCGTTCGATGAAAATTCCTCTTCATAATAAAAAGTCTTCTTTTCGATATGATTTATCTTCTTTCAAGTAATTATATATTCTTTCCAAAATCCTAAAAAACCAACTAAACAAAAAAACATCTAAAGATAACGTTCTACAACCTCAAAACCCAAAATTAATCCAAGCCACTCGTGCGCTTCGCCCTTACTCTATCACAGCCACTACTAACGTTAAACCTTAATACTCCAGATGAGAGAGCTATCCAATTTTTCCGTTGAGATGGGAAAATGAAGAATCCACAATTGAGTTTCTATGCCAAAATATCTGTGTCCATTCGACGATAATTTCTCTTCATAACAGTCTTCTCCTTGAAATGATTAAACTTCATTTATGTAATTATAAAGTCTTCCCAAAACCCTAAAAAACAAAATGAAACAAAAAAAACCAACGAACAGGTTCTACAACCAGAACCTCCACATTTAATTCCATCCACCCGTGCACTTCAGCTTTACTCTAACACAGCCACTGCTAACGTTAAACCTTCATACTATAGTTAAAGAGGACTATCCAATTCTTCAGTTGAATTCACCAGTATTCAAAGTTCTTTTCCTATGTCAAAATATATCGGCACATTCCATGACAAATCCTCTTTTTAAGTCTTCTCCTGAAAAGATGAAACGTCTGTAAAGTAATTATATATTCTTCAAAGACCCTAAAAAGCCCAATCAAACCAAAAAAAAAGAAAAAAAAAACCGAACGAACGTTTTAAAACTTGAAACTCCAAAATCAAACCAAACCGTTGGTGCGCTTCAACACTACTGTATCAAAGCTACTACTAACGTTAAAAATTAATACTCTAGTTGAGAGAACTATCCTATTATTCCGTTGAGATGGGAAAATAAAGTACCCACAATTGAGTTCCTATGGCAAACAGTCTTTTTCTTGAAATAATGACACTTCATTTAAGTAATTAAAAAATTTTCCCAAAATCCCAAAAAAAACCCCAACTAAACCAAAAATTCTTACAACATTCTAACAACTGAAACTCCAAAATTAATCTCAGCCACTCGTGCGCTTTAGCCCTATTCTATCACAGACATTGCTAACATTAAACGTCAATAATACAATTAAGAGAACTATCCAATTCTTTCCTACGGCGAAATGTCAGGGTCCATTCGATGAAAATTTCTCTTCATAACAGTTTTCTTCTTGAAATGATGAAAATTCATTTAAGTAATTATAAATTCTTCCCAAAAACCTAAAAAAAACCCGCAAGACCAGAAATTCTTACAACAACATTCTAACAATTTAAACTCCAAAATTAATCCTAGCCAATCGTGCGCTTTAACCCTATTCTATCACAGCCACTAACGTTAAATCTTACTACCATAATTAAGAGAACTATCCAATTCTTCCGTTGATATAAAAAATGAAGCATTCAAAACTCTTTTCGTATGGCAAAATATCCGATGAAAATTCCTCTTCTTATTACTCTTCTTCTTGAAATGATGAAACGTCTGTAAAGTAATTATATATTCTTCTCCAAACCCAAAAAAACTAAAGGGAACAAAAAAAACCAACGACAACGTTCAACAACCAGAAACTCCAGAATTAGTCCCAGACTCTTGTTCGCTTCACCCTTAATCTATTCACAGCCACTACTAATGTTAAACCTTAATACTACAGTTAAGAGCACTATCCAATTCTTCCGTTGAGATGAAAAAATGAAGTATCCAAAAATCTT
>JAOUZG010033209.1:121699-137358 GCA_026289955.1 Argiope argentata
TATATGGAGAGTGTGAACTAATAGTAGGAACTGAAAACAAAAATTTTAAATATTCTGCCGATGCAAGTCTCGAAAATAAAACAGTAAAAGTGAATCCACACGCTTCACCCCTTCTTCATTACATCCACGACTAATGAAAAACACTAATTTTAACAAACAAAAAACACTACTTCATAATAACTATAGTCTTCTTCAAATTATTAAAGTTCATTGAATTATTATAACATTTTTCTAATTTCAGAAGAAAAAAAAACCCTTCTATTGATGCGAGCCTCGAACCTAATACTCCAAAATCAAAACCACCCTTTGTTGTTCTGCTTCACCCTTTCTCCTTCACAGCCATTGTAAAAGTCAAACCCTGATACTTCTGTTGAGAGAACTATCCACATCCGTTCATCGAGATCGAAAATGAAGTAAACAGAATTTATTTTCAATGTTAAAATGGCTGTGTCCATTTCTTGACAATTTCATAATCATAATAGTCTTCTTCAAATGGTTAAAGTTGTGTCAAATAATTAAAAAATGTTCCAAAAATCCTGGAAACAAAGAATTCAGAAAAGAAATTTCTCCCAATGTGAACCTCGATCCTAAATACAAATCAAAGAACTAGTTCGTTTCACCCCTACAGAATCACAACTACTACTACCGACAAGCCCTAATTCTGCTGTTGAGAGAAATTTCCACATCCGTACATAAACAAAGTAAACAAAATGTATTAAGTAAAACAGATCGTCAATTACCAAAAGATCTACAAATTAAATTCATAAAATGTTTAAAAAAATCAGAAAAAAAATTAAACAAAATTCTCTACCGATGCGTGAAACGAACCTAAATCTCAAAACTCAAATCTAGCCTCTTGTGCACTTCAACCCTTCCCTATCACATCTACTGCTAACGCCAAACCTTAATTCTGAAGTTGAGAGTTTGTCATGACTGTAACAGCATCCATGATATTGAACACATACTTCTCTCGTGCAAAAAATATACATACACTAGAAACAAATTGTGGACTTTTCTCCAGCTAAACAAGATATCTCCTTCAAAAACGTTTTGGGCAAAATAACTGCAAACAAGATCAATCTAGCAACTTCTCTTCAAGTGATGAAGCAATTCAACATCTGCTAAGTTTTTCGACCACATTTAGTTGTGACCTTGCTTTGTGACTCGTCCCTTTTTCACCACTCTGTGTTGCGAGAATGCTCCGTCTTATATGACATCTTCTCTTCTTTGGAATTCTCGAATATGTACTAAAGTGCACCAGCGGAACTGCTTTTAACTGTTAACTGAATGAAACTCCATTATTTTTTTGAGCGTGTGAAGTCTTTTTTATTGACACGATTTTTTAGCTCTTAACATCTGGAAACCGGAGATAACAGCCTTTGTAGCTATAAATCCCAATACCTTATATCTTTCAAGTTCTGTTCTGTAAATGAGAGAACCATCCACATTCGTCCATCGAGATCGAAAAAAAATGTATCCGAAATGTATTTACTCTGGAAAAATTTCTGGATAAATTTAAGGAAAATTCCACGATATTTTAACACAAAACATTTATAGTTGGTGCTACTTCAAATAAGAGATTCTTATTCCGGCTTAAATCCGCTGATACATTAGCGGGCCAGTCCATGGCAAGTGTTGTTAGTAACAACAAGTTTTTAACCAAAAAAATGCTTAATCATTTTAGTAGTCTTCAAATTAAAATGATTTAGGTGCGTCAAATAATTATAAAACTTGCCTAAAATTCGAAAAAAGAATTTTTTTTTCTTCTGATCAAAATACATCGCTTGCATGCTTTACCACTACTCCATCACAGTGCCTGCTTACGAGAGACCCTATTCTTCTTTTAAGAGAAATACCCTCATTCGACTAAGGGGTAGTAAAATGAACTATGCACAATTTCTGTCCCAAGGCGGAATATTAGGCACTATTCAATTACCTTCTCTTAAATATTAAAGAAAAAATACCGCTTGATAATCTCAGCATTCTTCATCTATTAATGATTTAAGTTACATCAAATATTTATAAAATGTGACTGAATTTTAAAAAAAATGAATAAATTTTTTTGCTGACATACGGAATTTGTTGTATGAACCTAAAACTCAAATTCAATTGTACCCTCTCTTTATTCCTACTCCATCGGAGCAATTGCTAGCAAGAGTTACTTATATCACTGTTTAGATAAATATTCTCATCCAACTAACGACATCTCAGAACGAAATAAGCACAGATAAATATGATATGGCGAGAGATCCCAATATCCTATGTCGGAATATTAGGGACCATTCGATTACATTAAATTCTTTAGAAAAGGCTATAAAAAAGGAACCTGTCTGAATTATAATTAACTATAAACCTCAGAAAGCTAAAGGGATAAAATTCAATAAGCTGATTCAACAGTTTTATTGAAAGCACTCTTCAAATTTTAAGCCAAATTCAATAAAGAGTTGAATGTCAGTCAGTAAGCGCTTTCAGATAACTGTAAAGATAACTCAAAATCGCAAAGTGATAAATATTTGAAATTTGGTACGTAATTTTATGACTACAACCTCAGAGTAAAATTTTAATTTAAATCAGTCGAGAAAAAACGTACCTGAAACAAATATTCATCATTATTAGAGGATAAGCGTGAAAGTTAGAAGGAGATCACTCCCTTGGTTAAAGTAATGATTAAATGTTAGCTTTAAAATGTTTAGCCTTTGGATTACTAATTTTTTATTGATTCATAAAAATGGAATGAATATCAATGTAAGAAACTATTTTGATAATTGGAAATATACCGAAATTTCAGAATAAAATATGTTGCTATTCCTCTTCTTCAGAAAATTTTAAGTCTGTAAAATCAATTTTTGTTTTTACTTTATGAAAAACAGCTGATAAACAATATTAAAAGTTTTCATTGAATATGTAGGCTCGAAGCCAAAACACTGCATCTAACATCAACAGAGGAGAAAAATGAAAAACTTGATTATTTTTCGATGCATCTTTTATCATCTCCTTGGATATAGTTAACACTTTCCTATTTTGAGAAGCAATTACTTAAAAAATGACATCTAGAATCTGGAAGCAAGAAAAATTTAAAACCATATTAAGAGTTTTTGTTCTATTTTTTATTAATTATAACGCTCCTAATTTTCTCCTCTTCCAATCTAGTTGAGAGGGGAAAAAACAATTTTAGATGAAGGAAACTTAAAAGATGAAGTACTTCGAGCGTTAAGAATGCGCAAATATAATTTTTAATTTTTTTTTAAAGTGTAAATATAAAGCTTTTTTCAAAACTCCTTGAATGGAAACCTCAGAAATCCTTAATTGGGGATGTTTCACTGTCTATTATATTCGGAAAAATGAGGTAAAATAAAGAGTTCCAAAATTTTTAAACGTCATAATCTGTTTTTTGGTATCATATTCGCCGCAGTCCATTTCATCCTTAATGTACTGATGTTCTTTTAACGAGGGCAAATCAAAAAGTCTTTGCGCCTCTTTTTTAAATCCAAAATACGGCTGTGATTACAAAACAAACATACACATTACCAGCAGTGAACGTTTCTTGAACCGTACCAGCCGTATCTGTCTTTTGCTTAGATGAGTAGCGCTGCTATCAATAATTTAAGATGGCGGTTGTTCTTCAGACGTCCACAGCTTATGAGCAGCGAAATGTTATTCGCTTTCTATCGAGCAAGGGACAAACGTCCACAGCATTTAACAGGGATATGTACCCCACGTACGGGGGAAAGTGTTCATTGGTGGTGTCGTGAGTTTCAAAAAGGTCGTCAAGACTTCCATGAGAATAAGCGTTCACTGGGAGAATCTGGAACACCACCTTACTGCCCAGACCTGACAAAATATGTTTCCGAAAGAAGCTTCATTGGCTATGAAGATATTTTTACTTGAAAAATTATAGAATATATAATTTTACAGAAATTGAATTGACCTCTCTTCACGAAAAGGTGATACTGATTAGATGAGCGCAGTCTAAGCTGTCATAAGTCACGAGTTTTAGTATTGCGCTAGTTCAGATTTGTAGCAAGAATGAGTCGATTCAAAATCACCTTGTGACGCAATAAAAACTGACTCAAGACTCACAAGTGGGTTGTCACTCACAGTTCGAAAAAATTGATTCAAAATAATAAAAAAGAAGACATTCAAACTTAGGAGAGTGAACTTATGTTCTCACAACTTCCGAAGTTAGAAAATTTTTTCGAGATCGTTTTCTTTCCTTTTCTTGTATCTGCTGCTATTTGTCTATACAATTCAATCAGTTTAGTATGTGGATATTTAAAATGTAGAAATGTATTGAGTTTCAGATTCATTCGATTGGTAAACTAAGCCTTTTAAAACATAGTTTTAAAAAACCTAGAAGGCTTTACACCAATTTTGTAGATTTCTAGGTAATTCGACGAAAATTCGTACTAAAGAAATCTGTTTACCCGTCTGTTCGATTTTATGAAAACAAGATAACTATCACCCAACGAAGAGAGTTTCATAGATAAAATTCTCTGAATAGATTTAACTTGTTGTTACTTATAGCACTTGCCATGGGCAAGCCCCGCTGATACATCAGCAGATTTAAGCCGGAGATATACGTCTCTCGTTTTACAAGTAGCGCCATCTAGGGCCAAGAGAACGACTCAGCTACTCGCACACACGCCACAACCCTTTTTAGGGGGCATACTTACATACATACATACTTCATTCATCTCAGATCGTAATTTAGACCTGGAACAGAGAAGGATCACCTCTGACCCAGTAACCAAAGTGGTTTTACTCTCGACATGGAGGACTTTGCGACCACGGACAGATTTAACGAGCGCCAGCCGCCACACAATCGAGGAATCTATTGGCCGGTGAGTTTTGAACTCGTAACCTGAGGAGTACGAGTCCAACGTTCTACCAACCAGGCTATCCCGGTCAACATAATAACAACATAATTAACATAAATAACAGCTTCCGAATTTTGAGTGAAATTTTAGTTGAAACGGATTTAATTCATTCAGGAATATGTAAACGCGATAACTCAAAAATGTCTTAATTTAAATATATCAAATTTGTTAAATATATATTGTTACTTTATTTCCTAATTGAGTGGCGCATAGTATCGGAACATTTATTGCTATTTGAATTCTAAAAATAACTTAACAAGCATATGCGGAATTGAAATATTTCCAAGAGATTTTTGCATGCCAATGTGTTAATGATTGTTAAAAATTTCATTTAAATGATTTATACGCAATTTGGTTTGAGCGATTTTAAATTGGTGATTTTAATGGACATATAATTTATACTCTTTTAACTTACACTATTTTGTTCACTTCACGGTGTATTTTTCTAATTTTTTGTCTACTTCTAAATCTATCCAATTATACAGATGGAAGAGCAGCAGATAAAAAAAATTGTCTCACTTTAACAATTTTACATCATTGCTTCATTTTGAAATTTAAGCTTAATTGTAAGAAAATTAAAAGCGAATATTTTACAAAAAGCATGCCTCTGCAGAAAATTACTGAACATAGAAAAATATGTCAAGTTGTCATTTCTTCATTATCACAATTGGAAAGAAAGTCAGTAAGATATAGTAATAGTAAAACCGACTTAAATTTCATTTCAGCAATCATGTACGTTAAATATCAAACAAAATTATTGGTATTATCGCCAAGTCAGATGATAGTTTGCCAATTGTGGCAACCATTTTTGTAAATCCTGATTTTTGTTTTGTATTCATTCTTGTTTGTGTCTCGTTTGGTTGTTGTCAATGGTGAGCGTCTTGTAATGAAAAGTATGGCACTGGTAAATAAATATTGTGGAATAGAATTTTGTTTGATCATTCCGAAAACAATCCAGAACTCGTCGAAACTTCATTGAAAAAGTGATATATGCAGTCCATCTAGTATTCTACATTTTGGTCATTCGTGCCGGAGTTTTTGAATGATTTCGTTTCCGTTTGCTTGGATTAGTTAGTGGAATATTGACTGAATAATATTCATTTATTCATTGGAAAAACTAAATATTAAAACAGGGAACGTCAAAGCTCAGTTAACTCGCTTCGAAAATTTGTTATATGAGGACAAATTGGATGAAGAATTCAATGATGAAATTGAATTATAAACAAAATAGAATAGAATAGAATAGAATAGAATAGAATAGAATAGAATAGAATAGAATAGAATAGAATAGAATATTTAAAATCATCCGTTTACGAATTACGAGAAAGGCACTGTGACGCTGTGAAGAATGAAGGTGAAATGGATAAAGTCGAAGATGAGCAGTTGGATATTGACTTCAGAATTGAAACATTAGAGGTAAGAATTAAACACCTCATTAAAAACTGTAAAATAGATTGTGATATAAATAATACTAAAGATGAACAAGCTTCTATGTTAAATTGTACAAATTATCGCATACATGAAGTGCCTATTTCTACATTTTCAGGCAATTATTTAGAATTTGCAACATTTAAAATTCAATTTAATTGTGTTATTGGATGCAACAATAATTTGTCAGTTATACTGAAAAATTACATTATCTTCGAGCTTCGCTTAAAAATGAAGAAAAACTTTTGGAAACAGAAGATGATACCTTTGTCTTTATTCCAGGAATTGGAAGAAAGATATAAAAACAAACAAATTATTGTTGATAACCATATTCAATCCATTCTAGAAATTGAAAAATTATTTCATGAATAGCCTAAAAAATTTAAAAAAATGTTGATAACGTAAATAGAAATTTAAGAGCTTTAAAAAAATTAAAAGAAACAATTTGTCCGATATCATTATTTTAATTATTGTTTTGAGAAAATTGGGTCGAGAAATTCAAAAACAGTTTGTACTTTCCATGAAAAATACCGAAGTGCCTGAATTGGATAATTTAATAACTTTTTTGGAAAAAAAGAAGTCGGTTATTTTAAAACATTCACAGGAATAGTTCACTGAAACCAAAGCAACCTTCAATTCGAAACAAAAGCAGAATTTTTAAAGCTCAAAAAATTATCTTTTTAGTGATATTGATGTTTTGATCAATAAATCAAATTTCTATTTTCAATGAGTTTTTTAATGTATTTTAATCGTATTATACAACAATTTATTTCGTATAAAATAAAAATAAAATTTTATCTGCACGAGCATCTAAATAAATCAATTTTTAATAACGTGTCGTCATCACATTTACAAAAGCTATGATTTAAAAAATAAGTATTTAAAAAATAAGTACTACTGCAAATAAAATCTAGAAAAATGTAATTTTCAACAAATGATTATATGATATGAAACAAACATGAAATCTGATATTTTTTAAAACAAATGCAAGACAAAGTTTTTTATGATAATTCGCAATACCAAAATTACTAATTCAATAAAACAATTAAAAATAAAATTATAATTTAACTTCCATGAGCACGTAGTGCTTCAATTAGGAAATAGTTAACTTTTATTAATGTGGTATCATTGACAAAAGCTCTAATTAAAAAAGTAAATTATTTTTGGAATCTAAAATGTGTTGAATTTAATACAAAATAATAAAGTATTAAAAAAAATTTAAAAAATTGATATGTGCTATTGCAAATTTTAAGTTGTCATGTGAAAGTATCATTATTTTTTAAGTCATTTTTTATCTGAATTGATTTAAATCATTACGCAGTTTTAAACGGTTTGAAACAATCACGTGACTATCAGATTTCGCGTGCACCGATATTTTAAAAAAGTGATTTTTTTTAATCGCTTAATCGGTCGATTACCAAAACTTTTGACTTAAAATTTATTTTTTTCAAAAATAAACCCTTTTAAATGGTTTTGAAATTGTGACGTGAGTATGTACTTACTGACAAGTGAATTGTGAGTTTACTGTACAATCTGTATATTTTAGAAAAGAAGTTTTTTTTAAAGCAAAATTTTGTTTAGCTCGCTACAAAAATAAAAATTAAAGTTATAAATAAAATTACATTTTAAAATTTACAGCATTATCAGAAAAACAATTAGTAAGAATGCGCTTCTGATATCATTAAAGAATAAATATGTCTTGTATTACTAAAGTGTTATAGTTTAAATTAAAAGAGAATTAAAAAACAAAACTAAAACCAAACGATAATCTTTTGAGCGCGAGATTAATTATTCAAAAGTAAGATACCGTAAACAAATTGGATGATGTCACTTCATATCAATGACGAACAAAAAGAAAAGATAATAAATTCTTAACTATTTCTGTTGAAATAAAACATTTTTGCATTCGTTCTCTTTTTAAGTTTTCAAACAATAATACACGATTTATAATTGTTACTTTTTCTTATATGAAGAAAATACATTGTGCATATCAAAAGAATTCACTCTCGTGAAAGTAATTTCTCCGCATTTTAATGAATCGTGCTGAAATAAAAACGCATGTGCTTTTAAAGAAACATACATAATGATAAAGCTATACTGATAAAAGCAGGTCAGATTTTGAAAACTCATATGCTTTTAAAGAAGCCTACGTAATAATTAATAATGCAATATTGATACAAGCAGGTAAAAATATTTTTTGCCCGTATATTTCGGAGACCTACCAAAACAATATCATGTTTTCACATTATAAAAAAAATCAACTATCATTCCAAATGAAACATATAAAAATAAAATTTTCAGCATAAAATGAAACATGATGTTTTTGGTAAGTAAATGCAAGGAAACGTTTTCTATAATATTATACAATATATTACTTATAATATTATACATTATTATACATTATAATTAGTAATATTTTATACATATATTACTAATATATGGATAATATATTACTAATATATCTATATTATACATATATTACTAATTCCATTAAACAGTTTTATTTAAGGCAAATATGGCTTAATATCTACATCTTCTATCATCAAAGCCCAACAGCTAATCTGTTAACATTTTGTAATAGACATGGATCTCTTCATAAATGATCTAAGTGAACTATATAATTATATTCTTAGTAAATTGGTAAAGGTAAAAAATGCTGATGAATTAGAACTTTTAAATTTTCTACTAATTAATTAATTAGCAGAATTATTTTTTTAAATTTTTTTTATCATCTGCTCAGTGAATCATATTTTTAAAAAATATTCTGAGTCACTAAGATCTTAAATAAAAAAATAGAACAGTAATCAACTAAATCAACCATTAAAGGTAACCGATTTATGAAATTTCATTATTACTGTTCTATAAAAACAGACGATTTTAGAATAAACGGATGGTCTATAAATTTAAACTTCATAATTTTTTTTGAATTATATTTATAAACCAAAAAAAATTGTTAAATGTATTTATTTGTATATAAAAATAAATTTAAAAACTGAATTTTTTATTGAATCCGGGAAATGTTCACTCAATAATTCTTTTTTATAAAGTATGAAAAATTATATATTTCAATTTCTACAGTAAACATAAAACTTCAATGTCGGACTACTCTGCTTTCAGTTTTCAGTTTTATTTGAGTAAAATGGCCTTTATATTAATTTCAGTTTCATCATTTTTACTTTAATTTAAAGCTGAATTTTACGGGTGCAGAGAGAAAAACAGAGAGAGTCGCTGAGTTCAAAGATCAGGAATGCTGAAAGGCTACATAATAGTATAAATGAATTATATCACTATCGAAATTTTAAGCTTAAAAATAATTTGAAGAAAAACCTATAGCGAGACCAATTTATATAAAAATATTAATTGAACCTTTCAGCCGGCATTAATTCTAGCCAAAGGCGACTACTAAATAAATAAAATGATATTCCGTGTTATTCCGTTCTATAAGTTCAAGCCACAAGCTTACGATCCCTTCAACATTTGAAGAAAGTACCTAAAAGAATTTTAAATAAAAAAAATTGCTGCTTTGCTGTGAAAAATTTTCATTTTCGAATAGCTTAAAAGAAGTGGAGTAAATTTAGCGGGTGATCTTTTGGTACCCGAACAAAGTATTCGACAAAATTTTTTACTATAAATATATTTCACTGTTTCTCTACCAGCAGAAATTGGACACATTAATAACTTCGCGACACATTTAAAATATAATACATTGTACAAAGTTGACTGAAACGGCGAAATGAAAAAGGAAGTGTACGTTCTTAACAGTTTTGAAATACCAGAAATTGTTCTTTTTCTTAAGTAGAAATTTTAATGAATAAATACACTTACCGAGTTCAACTAGTTCTTCATTTGAACAGGGAAGAATTGAGGAATAATAAATAATAGCAGAATTTGTCACTAATGGAAACACAGGTCTATCAGTCTAATAAATACTGCATCTTGAAGCATCGAATTCTTCAGCGCAGTATCCTTGAAAAGGTTTGTGATCATAATGGTTCGGATTATTCCAAACGCGGGGAACAGGCGGGAAATAATAGCGGGAAAAATAATAGCCAATCCCATTCATTTCCATACGAATGGCGCGATAAATATAATGTAGACGTGTGAAATAGAGGCAGACGATTCAAAAAAACTCGAGCAGATGTTTTTAACTTTTCATTTTGTTCTGGCAAAATTCACCAGCAGACGATTTTCATTAGAACAAATCAATTCGATAAAAATTTCTAAAAGATAAATATTATCTGCTCCTAAACTCGCTTTAAAAAAATTAAAACGTCTTATTAGCAGTAAGTTAGGATTTCATTTAATTTCGGCTTTGTTTTCCTTTCGGTTTTGTTCACCTTTATTTTTAATTTGATTTCTATTTCAGTATTACTTTGGACTATGTTACACTACATCTTTAGCTATAGTAGCATGGGCGCTCGCTAGATATATATGTATTATTTTAATAATTTTAAAAATTCTATATCTTTTTTAATATTTTCCTTTTAATAATTTGTATCAGGTTAGGTGCCATAATAATCGAAATTTACTACTCTTAAGTGTTTTTAATTGATAATAAAATTAAGGCTTAAAATTTTTCTATCTGTAGTTGTTGGTTTTATTACAGTAATATATTTTCAATGTAACTTAATTTACATTTTAAAGGGATAAAAATTAGTGAATAATTTTTTTTTATTTCCATCTCTTACAAATTTGATGTAGTAAAACTCCAGCAGCCAAAAAATAAGTAAATAAATCAGGAGAATGTACAAATAAAATAGGATAACTATTTTGCTTGCTTTTTTAGGATTCTATATTGGCAAAAAAATTGGGGACACACAAAAATAAGACAACCCAATGATGTATTAAAGTAGAAGTTATTTTATTTAATATTTTTAGATCGGTAGTTTCTTGTGTGTTTATGGGAGCACGGACAAAATTTTCATGCTTACAAAAAAAGCAATTAGACTTTCCATAAAAACAGTATTATGCAATTTGTCCACTAAAAGTGGAAGCATATATTTTCTTAAGCCCTGAAATTAGATTAATATTTACAATGAAGAGGTTTCATTAAATTGAAACATTTATATTTGAAACTTTTTATAGAAAATAATAATAAAAAAGATTACAATGAAATCTGCTATGGATGTTTCAGTGTATCATGTCAAAACATCATTTCCTGAACGACCAAGCACCACGCGCTCGTGCAAGTTAAATCATATTTTTATTCATTTAAATCGTTTCATTGAATGAGTCACTTTAGTATAGCAAAAGATCCAAAAAAACTACCTCGCATTTATTGTTTAAAAAAAATGTCACATTTCCTATTTATTTCATATAATCACGTGCTCAAAATGAAATTTTCCTAGGTTTTATTTACTGTAGTCATTAAATTATTTTTTTAAAAAATCAGAGCTTTTGTGAATTTAATGGTAACGCGTTATTAAAAGCTGATTTTTTGAGATGCTCGTGCAGATAATAAAATTTTTATTCTTCGCTTACGGATTTTTGTTGAAGCCAACAACCTCATCTCCAAAACAATATCATGTTCCAATATGATAAAAGTTACAAAATTAAATGTTTTTAAAACACTTATGTTAATAAAACGACAATCAGTAAGATATCTCTTATGCTAGTAAGCGCACATGATTTAATGTTTCTAACTTCAGTGTTTGCCAAGGTATTTAAAAGCAGAACCACTTTTTTATGCTTCAGACTGTTCGATCGAGTGTTTATTTCTGGTTGCATGTGACTATATATGTACAATCAGTACTAAAATGAAGGAACCAGACAATAATAATACGTTTAATACATTGCATGATATTTGTAAAAAAGACGAAATAATATATCAACTGAACCACTTTAACACTTGTTCATAATGAGCGCCTTCAAACATCCATACAAAGCAAATTATTCTGTTTTTAATACTTCTGTACAGATGAATCAATTCATTTCATGTCACATTAAAATAGGGCTCTTTGTCAAACATCTCTACATCTACCGCGAAAAGTTATACAAAGAAGAATATTCGTGATTTAAAATTGACTGAATTTAACTATCACCATTTAGCATATTATTGTAGAAAATAGTGTAAGGTGGGGAAGAATGAGTAATTCTTATAAATTAAAAAAACGCATAAAAACTTTTTAAAGGATTATTTTAACTTTATAATATATTTTTAAAATTTGTTGGCAACATTTATTTTCCTTTAAAAGTTTTATATTTTAAATTTGATAGCTCTATATATGCCTTATATGAAAGTCGGGAATGAGTACTTCTTTTTAAATGTGTTAAAAACTTTCAAAAGGTAATTATTTTTGTTGATTTATCATCAAAATTTTCCAATAGTCAACTACAAGGGAGTTTGAATAACAGATCTTCATAAACTAGGAAGACATATTTCCAATAATTTTTGTTTAATGACTGTTTTTATATGATTGAAGAAAAAGGGTAATGGTTAGGCTCAACAATTTATTATACATTTCTACATTTTAGTTGTAATTATTTAAACCAAACTCCCAATTTTAGTGTGAATTATGTAACTAGTCTTATTATTGTTTCTTTGTAGTATCTGAAATTAATACAGTAGGAATTCAACTAGTAGGCCTAAAATACCATATGTTTAGATGGCTTTAATGTCCCAAATGTAAATACGCAAAACAAGTAAAGCTACTCCTCAAAGAACAAGCCTCTTTACTTCACATTCAAGTGTGGCCCAAAATGTTTCAGTTTCAATCTCAAGTTGTAAGTTTAAATTACTTAAAAAAAGACTGACAATTGGGTTGTTGTAAAATATGTAAAAAATGAAATAAAAAATTTATTGGTCAGATTACTGGCATGGAAGGGGACTATTATATAGTCCAATATGTACAAAAAAAAGCAGCAATAGGTGACTATTATACTTTTTCTGATAATGATGACACTCACTTTGTTGAGAGAGAGCAAATTATTGAAATTTTAAAGGAACCAAACCTAAATAACCATGGTCATTCCACATTTTTAGCATAAATTGCAATTAAATCACGTTTTCTGAGTATATCACATTTTTTGTTAAAAAAATTAATTTTTAATCAAACTTTGTATAGCTATTAATTTTTTTTTAATTAACACCCATTTTACCCCATTTCTGGGATAAAATGAGTATGAAAAAGTAAAAAATGATAGCAGTTTAATAAAAATAAAAATGTTTAAATCCTTTAAAAATGAAGGTAATAAACCAATTGCATTAATAAACACAAAAAATGACTAATATTTATGACTTTAATATTACCATTATGACTTTAATATTTCCTAACACGGTTTTCCTTTTTCAGGAAAGAAAAAAATCTGTACATGAAATTAAAGAATATATAGATTTAATACGGTTAAAGTTACTGATACTGGTTTACTACTTCCCCTTAATCATGGAAATTCAATGTTATAATTCTTTTCTGCTCAAATTTTGGATGTTAGGAAATTATATATATGTTTAAGCGTTTTTTGAAGTGAAAAATAGGGCTAAATGTCAAAACAGTACTTTTTCTACCCATTTTTACCTACCTAACCCTAGATATTTTGAGAATGAGCATTGAAATAGAAATTCTGATAATGTCACACCAAACTTAACTAGAAAATTGTCATTGATAATGAATTCTTATACTAAGAAGATACTTTCATGAAAGATTCATTTTCATAACTGACGCTTTCGACTCAATAAAAGTGACATCTATCAGTAAAAATTGCATTTCCCAGGAAAAATAGATTTCATTCCCTCCCAGAAAGGATCTAACTATTAAAACTTCAGACGGCGATCAAGATCTGATTTTTGATTCCACAAAATTCAGGAGACTATTTTTAATTTGAAGTATTCTCTGCTTTATAATTTTAGAATGTCGAATTCTAATCACATCATCGTACTCGAGAATAGGGTTAGGGTGGCATTTCGATTACATACATTTAAAAATGTTGCAAAAACACATCGTTCTTTTGGAAAGCCTACTATCACGCACAAAACTGTAAGTAAAAGTTTTAATTTTGGATTTGTACCGCTCATCTAAAATATCTGAAATTTTAAATTTCTCAAGTATATTTCCCTTTCTTTGTAACCCGAAGTTGTGACTATCAGAGCGAAGAATAGCACACATCTCGGCCAGTTCCATATTCATGAAGATTAAATGATACAATATTAGAGAAATATTTGCAAATCACATTTTTAATTAACAAACTTCTATTTCTAAACTAGTTTTCCTCTAAATTAGTTTTTAATCCGTATAAATATGAAAATTAAAATTTGTTAATTTTGCAAGTAGAAGCCTAAAACTTTGAATAAGGATATATATAACTCTTAATTTTAATCCTAATTTATTTCCAAAGCGCTATCTTAATTTAGCCTATAGTAATATCATTCTAAAATATTCTCTTATTTCCTGATCTATTTCACTCGCTCTAATTAATTCAAGAGAAGCTGTGTAAAATTGCTGAATCAGCTAAACCCCTGTTACTTTCTCACACTCCGTGGGAGAGATGAAAATTGCTGAGCTAAACAAAATACCTTTAAAAAGATCCCTGCGCTACCCTTGGCTGTCTGTCATGGAAATCCTCATTGATATCCAATTTTAGAAGGTATATAAAAAAGATTTTCCCTATCCAAGTCTTGGTAAATAAGACCAGGGATAATGATTTCCCGCCCTTTTGTACACTTAGCTTTATCGTCAATTCCGTGTTGTGTCGTTCTGTGCTGTGCCCGTCGCTTTCGCATCGTCGTTCTGTGCTGTGTAAATAATGCATCTTCCCGTGGTGAGATAAAAAGAACTTAAAAATCCAACCTGTCTTCTGCCATGATTTTGACCACAACTCTACTAACTGCTTTCAACAAATGTCTTTCATTTATATTATATATATATATATATATATATATACTAACTGACATTTTGGGACTATCAGGAATGTATAAAAATGTACTTTTTTAACTTATCAGTTTTGCATTATAAATTTCACTAGATTCCGAAAGGTTTTCATGTAGTTTCTCATTTTATTTATTGAAACTTAGTTGCTAACAAACATATATTTGTGTACAATATATTAGAACATAAATGTTTTTTTTTTCATTTTTGGGACACCCTGTCAATAAATGCGATCGTTTATTTTAAAAAGAATAATTTTTTGAGGAAACATTGCAATTTATTTAGAAACTGGAATTTGTGAATTCCATTGTATAAAAATGAAATTTGAACTCAAAGCAAATAAGCTGCATTTTCCAATTATACATCAACATATAATAAAAAGTTTTATAAAAATTTGATGTCTTAGTTTTGTTTTTAAAAAAATCCTGACTGTACTTAATTTACTAGAAAATTATCATTCGAAATTTTCATATTTTATAGTTGTTTTTGGTAA
>JAOUZG010033216.1:0-13923 GCA_026289955.1 Argiope argentata
TATATATATATATATATATATATATATATAATTTTTAACGAGTGGGTTTAAATAATGATAATTTATTTTTTTATATTCTCACTTTTAATTCATTACATCTATTAGTTAAAGATTAGTTATATATGTGCATATATCGATTGCTGTTAAAGCGTATCAAATCAGTCACTGACTAATTTAGCTTTCTGATAAAATTTATGCGGACACCAGTTAATAATTCACTGCACTTCATATACTAATGAAGCAGTTTTAATTAAAACTCTCTCAGAATTTAGATATATACATAAAATTTCTGCTACGACAGGGATTATTTACAGGTTTATATACATAAAATCCAACATTCAGAGAAAAAAGAATTCTACAAAATTTTTACAACGAACAAATCTTTTTTATGTCGAGATTACAACTGAAAGTAAGCATAATGACGTCAAAAGAAAAAACCTTTGCCAAAAAAGAAATTTGTAATGACTAATTACTTCTTAAAAAAGCCAGTAATAACGTAAAGAGTTAATTTTAATTATATAAATGTAAGGCAGCTTTAGCGATGTCTACTGTACTTTAACAATTGCAGTTAGAAAGCTTGCTTCGTAATTTCACTCTAAAAAGAATTCACGTTATTGTATGCATCTCCGATTATATGGCGTCCATGAAAGGTCGTAGAATACTGCAAAGGAATCTTAGATTACGATTTCCAATAGAGATATCGCCAAAATTCTATCTTCTAATACCTTTCTCTCTTTAATTCATTTTCTAAAGGTCGTCAAATCTGTCATCATGATCGATGGCAATTGACTTGGCATCTATTCACCAGCAGTTAAAAATATATGCAAAACTCTTTTCTTTACCAAGAGATTGGCTGTGCAAGAGAGCTACATTACAGATTCATAAGAATATAGAAGTATTTTTAATGGAGAAAAGAAATAGTACACTGATATCACGGATGTATGAAAGATATAACAAATTCCATTTGCCAATTATTTAAAAAAATTTTGGAGAGCTCTTTTGCAGAACTTTCGCTTTAAGAAGTCATTTTGAGATTTAACATGCCATTACGGTTTTAAAAAAGTTAATAGATTTCAAATTAAAAGTGTATAAAACCACAAGTGTATTATATTTTAAGGCAATAAATGTCTCGCCTTAGAGATTTATTGTAATAAATTTCTGCTTATTAGCAGCATGCAGATATATTTACTTATAATAAAAGCAGAATGCGAAAATGGGTAATGAGATTAAAGCGAAGTAGCAGCGGCATCTTCAATAAGTTTCCGTAGGATTAATCTATTTTCCTATAATTCTGCGTGTTCTGCCACAATAGTTTAAATATGGATATTTTCAATCAATTTAATTAATTTTATGAAGAGCCCTAGCGTGTGTATCGAAAACGAATCTCATCTGCTTCAAAACTCGATTTAAACAACCGATATGCGCAAACAAAAATAAGCAATAATAAAACGACGATGAAACGATGGGGAAAAAAAAAAAAGAAGTGAAAGAGTGGAAAAGTTTTAAAACACTCCTGGATTCTGATTAATGAGAAAAGGCTTTAATGATTGCCATGGAAACGAAACATCTTCTTCATCCGGGTCTCTTGGATTCTGCTGTCCAATGGAAAGAGATAACCGAAATCGATTCTCCTTCAATTTCCGTTGAGCGTCGCAGCATTTTTCAGCTGTTTCCCTTATTTTCCATTTAAGGTTTAATAAGGCGAGTTTTCATCGATGTCTTTTCACACATGTCTTTTTATTTCATTTTTTCTTTTATCATGATGAGGGTCTTTTCCGACACCTTTTGCATGTCGTCGCTACGGAATGAATGTTAATCACCGTCCATAGATGGCGTTGTAGAGCCTTTTTCTTCGGGAACATAAAATAGGGAAGTCATTCATAAGGAAATCCCCCCCCCCCAAAGGGGGGATTATGTTCGTTAATTTAAATTTATGAAGTAGATATATCTTTGAAAATAGAAGAAAAAAGAAATATATATATAATTTGAAAGAAGTGGTGGAAAGAAAGGACGTTTTTGTATTCAATGTACATATATAAAGCGACATGGTATAAATAAAATAATCTAATTAGAATCTACTTCAGAATTTTTAAAACGATAAGTGCTTTTAGATAAATTTACTAAAAAAGAAACTTACCACAGATACATATTTATGCAACATTTTTAACACAAAATATATTAAAAGAAAAGAAGGAATATACACAGAAATTAGAGAGTACATTGAATACGAAATAAGTTTTTCTCAATATATTTACTGCCATACAAAACGTTCGTTTAATAGAATAATATATTCTATTGTAATTAGCAAAATTGTAAGTAGTAAAAAGCAAATTAAATATGTACAAAAAATTAATTACGATCCCATTTTTCTCTGCATTTTAGATTATACCACATTATATAGAATATATGCAATTAAAAATTTAAATATTTTAGCTATAAATATTTATACATACTTCATACTTTACGTCTACAAGTATTTATGAAATATTTAATGAAGTTTTAACTAATCAGCTTTGAAATTGTAAATTTATATGTATACATTTTCATACAATAAAACCTATGAAATCAAAATTTTAAATACTTTTACCGACATAAATTTATACATACTTCATACTTTACATTCTATTAGTATTTATTAAAATGTTATAATGCTTCAGATAACTAGTTTTGTTCTTGAAAATTTATATGAAAAAGTTATATTTATAATACAAAAACATGGATATAAATGGTATGAAATAAAACTGATAATTAAACTAATAACTCAGTATTAAAATTAACATTATTGTTTTCGTGTGAATCTATCGAAAGAATGTCAAAACCTATTTGAAATTTATAATGATAAGTAGAGAATTTCAAGTTTAAATTCTTATCATGTAAAATAAAATTATTCTATAAAAAGAAAACTATTTTGGAATGGAAATTAATAGAAATGCTGTATATTATAGTATTAAATATGCGAAGTACATAAAATTCATCACAAAGACAAATATCATTATAAGATTTCACCCACAAAAAATTTTAAGATTCAAGTAGAAATAAATTTTAGATAAAGCGCAATTTGTATTTCTATGTAATTTAGAAGTATTTCAATAAAACAGAGTATAAATATAAATTCGTAAATGTAAACTTGGCAGATTAAATATTTTTAAAATCAACAAAAACCTAAAAAATGAAAGGAGCAAAACAGTTGCAATAAATTCTGAGAATTTAAGCTTTAAATTAAAATAATAATAATAATATTTCTTGTTGGAAAATAATTATCTTTTGAGAAATATTTTCAAAAAACCGAAAGGATAGCCTATATCAATAGAAATCTTACAGACTAGAAAATATGAATAATTCAATAACATTGTTGATTAAACATTACAAAAATAGATAAAAAAAATATAGTACACGTTAGAAGCATGATCATGCTCCTTAGGATCTGTTGTCTTTAAAGAAGTTGTAGTAATATTTTGCTACTTAAAAATTCTCAAAGACAATATGACTGAAGTCTTCTGAATTTTTAAAAAGAAAAACAATTTTTTTAATTAACATAAGCAATTTCTATATGTGATCGCAAAATTATTCAAGTCTATTCGTTAAATAAATCTGTAATTTTGTTTAAAAATATTTCATAAGATATAAAAGAAACAATCATATGAATGGTCATGCAAATTTGAAAATTTAAGTTGTGTGAGGAGAAAGAAATCACCGAAAAGAGAGAGACCCGGCAGTAAAGCTCTGAAGATCCTTTCTTCTGCTGAATTCTGACTGGCCGCTATGTGTGTTGTCGATTACTACTTGTGGGCTTCTGCTTTTCTGTAGTATGCTACTGTGTACCTTCCGGTATATTTGTCGTCTGTGTATGCGTCGTCTTTGCGTTAGTGTATCCGTGTTTAATACAAGTCGTCGCTGTTTTCTACTGAGGCTTCTGATTGTGATTGTTTTCACATCATACACCCACTCCAAATGATTAATTAGGATTAATATTAATCCTAAGGAATTGAAAATATATTAGGAGAAAATTTTCATTTCCTTTTAAATCGATAAGAATTAAAAATCAATAGAAAATTTAAATTAATCGAACTAATATTTTATCCCGGTAAACAACTTTACCTAGGAATATTTTTCATAGCTGGGTCTTAAAAGATTAAAGATGAATTAGGAATTCAATTTTACTTATTGAGATTACTTTTCATTGTAAATATATAGCCTTGTACGAAAGGATTCATCAATTGCTTCATTGCCATAGCTCCAAATATTATCATTAGAAGAGTAAACGGAAAAATGATAGTAATTTTTTTTTAAATTTTATCTTAGACTCTTGTTTTTTTATATATCTAAAAACTAAAATTTACCGTCCAATATTGTAAACAAGATTAAAAAAAATTAAAGTTGAGTATATTTTTCAAACATTATCTCTCACAGTTTCATTGCAAGGTTGAGAAGCGAAGATTACATTCGTTACTTGCCTTAGAAGCAATGAACATATGATTTCAAGTTAAAAAAGAATACGATCAGAAATGGAAAGACACTCAGATACACGTGAAAAAAAAGAAAAATGTTTCTAATAAAACAGAATTCAAGATCGCCTTTTAGTGAGATAGAATCGTCGAAAACTGATAGTCTCAAGGAATAATATTCAACATACTGAAAGGAATAATATTCAACAAGACAACTGGAGATGTTGTTGTGGTTCAAAATAAAGTTTGCTATGATGCATATGCATCGTTCTGATTTCCCGTTTTCTTCATATTACTTGCCAGGATAAGTTTCTCTGAATATGGCTAATGAAAATAAGAAATCATTTCAGCTTTGATATCTGACAACAAAAGGAATTTTGCATACACCTCCTTACTTCTTAAGGTATAAATTCGATAAACAAATGTGATTTAAATTGGAGCATGTAGTATTTATCAACTCAAAGGCAATCTATTTCTGTTTCCAAAAAAGTGAAGTTTCAAAAATAGAATTTCAGAATTTCTCATGTGAGTAATCCTAGAAAGAAAAAAAAACAAATACTTTAATACCAAATAACCTGCACGGCACAGAAGAAAATAAAATCTTACAGCTTTTATTGATTTTATTTTTAATTTTAACAAAAGATAGGAAATATATACTCAGAGGATTTTTAAATTTCAAGAAAGATATCTAACTTTTTAGTGATAATACCAGTAACAAACAAACTTAAAAAAAGGAGAAACATGCTTGAAAATAAATGTTATCCAAGAGTAGATTTATCAGCATTACTTGCTGAAAATCAAGCCATACGGGATTACGAGGATTTTGAAAGAGAAGTTTGGAGTGTTAGGATTGTTCTCGAAGCTTTAGATTTGTTCGCTTTTCTGTAAGTCAGTTTAGCAAGGGAAGCTTTGAAAGAAAAGGAATTATATTCCCCTTCTATTTGAACTATTCTGTTTCCCCACTTAAGTTTGACATATGGTATGTGAATGTTTACAATACATAGCGTTTCTATAAAACATTGTGTTTCTATTGGAGGAAGGATATTTATGATAAATGTGTCAAGATAGGTAAATTTGTTGGACATTTAAATGTTCTTTCCTTTCATTTATTTCAATTGAATTAGTAGTATATGGTACATTTGTTAGGTTAGTTTACATTCAAATAAAAAGGATTCCTACACGATATTGCATTTAAATTCAATAAAATGTAAGTGGATAAAGCAAAGAATAGAATCTATGTAAACGTATAAAGATTGAAAAACTGAACGGTGGTATCATTTTGAAAAAGACTAGGGTCTTTCTTGCATACTGTATAACAAAGGTGTTATCACAGCAACTGCCTTCAGGGAATTGACGAGTAACAGCAACGGATTGTTCATATTTGGCTTAAATTTTCATATTTACTGAATCTTTTCTACAATCCTTGGCAAGTGTTTTAGAGATTGGTTAATGGCATGTAGTAATAATATCTGAACATGGAATTTGTGTTTTAGACACAAATTCACATTCACAACCGATAGAAACAAAACTTCGACACTAAAACTACATTTGTAGTCACAAAATGCTTTAACAGTTTTCATATAATTAAGTTATTACATTTTTTAAAAAATCGTGTTTACAATTATCTGAAAGTAAAGACCATCAGGGGGTCAAACCCTTGTCGATTTTTGTTCAATCTTTGACAAGCGTCTACATTATAGGCGTTAAATCTGGGTATCGAATTTATTTATATAATTCTTTCCATATTGTAATTATTGTGTTAAACTATATTCGAACAACCGACAGACAGACTTCTCGTAAATGGACTCTGGGCATATAATTTTATAGAAATTCACAAGCCTGATACAAAGACCGCATGATAAATTTCATCTGTCTAACTCAATTAGTCTGATATCAGAAATAATTTTTTAGCTATCTTTGTCCCAGATAAACAGACATTTCCAAAAACGTTTCCTTCAAACTCAAGAAGGTCTGAAACTTGGAGATTCCTCAAAATCTCGAGTTCGAATTTTTTAACGATAAAAATGTTTTCTCTATACGAGAAAATAAAAATAAGGATTATTAGAGCAATTAGTGTGAATTTTCCGTGGCTTCTACAAAGACGAATAAAAGAAATATTAAATTTTTAAGATTGTTGTTTTTTTATTATTTACATGGTGGCAACATTCTGCCCTTTTCTGATTTTTCTTCATCACAGAAAAAGCAAGGGAATTAAAAATTTCCAAACAAAATAAATAGAAATAAAACCACAACTTTTTATAATTATTTTTATTTTATTATTTTACCTGTTTTTCATAATGTTTGTTTCTATATTATTTTTCTCTTTGTAATTTTTCATTCCTTCCATGAATTTTATTTCTTCATTAATTTTTTATTCGTTGCCGTTTTTCTTCATAATTTTTCATTCGTTAACTTTTTATTTCTTCATAATTTTTAATTCGTTAATATTTTTTTGTTCATAATTTTCTACTGTTGCCAGTTTTTTCTTCATAATTTTTAATCTGTTGTCTTTTTTACAACACAATTTTTCATTCATTAATATGTTTTTTTTCCACAATTTTTCATTCATTAATATGTTTTTTTTTCACAATTTTTCATTCGTTGCTATTTTTTTCCTCAAAAATTTTCTTTCGTTGCCATCTTTTTAATCTTATTTTTTCATTCGTTGCCTTTTTTCTTCTTCATAATTCAAATTTTTGTTAACCATTATCTTATTTCATATCTATCATAAGATTCATTTTGCTAGAGACAAAATCATTTTTGCTTTTTGATAGTCGAATAATATCAGCTGCTTTTCTTTATAAATTCTACACAATTCTTATTTATCCAAACTCTTATTGATTGCTAAAACAAACACACAGTACCAATTTTTATTTTTGAAGTATATTTTAGAAATTGTTTCAATAACTTCCATTCATTTTTTTCCATTGTAAAATTGCTGATTAAAAATGAAACAATTGAGATTTATTCCACTTTAACTCGCTGAGTGTTCGAAGCAAACAAAGTTTTCATTTCCAGATGTTTGATTATTGTTTGAAATCATTTGCTTAATTTTTTAAAAATATTTGAATACTCTTATTTCAGTCATTTCATTTCAGTTCAATTTGTTTATATAAAGTGGTTTCTCAAATATCACTAAGAAAAGAAATGCCTTCAAAACATTAAAGATAAATTGTCTAATTTCTTTTAAATAACGATAAATTTGAAGATTACTTTTGACTAATATTTAATTATTTCTATTTTTGGTATTAAATACTAACTAATGGAAATACTAAAATGGAAATTTACATTGTGTAAGTATTATTTGAGGATTAATTAAAAAACTTTTAATGATATTGATCTTACTTTTAAAGGAAATTTATTTGGCAATATTTACAAGTTCCCAGGAAATATAGTTTGTTTTTCATTTTAAAAGTAGTTGCATAATATTTCCTGCTATCAAGAAAGAATTTTCGTAAGAATGGTAACCACGATGAAGGGGAACTACTGAAATTTTCATAAAAATTTCTATTCGTCAATGCAACCCATTTTCTAATACAAAGAAGGAAGTAATAAATTATATGAAATTTAAAAACAAGTGGATGCATTTCTCAGAAATTTTCTAGCCTATTCTCTAACAGTTTTCTTAACAATATGGAATTGAGGTCCTTGGGTAATACTATGAACGACGCAAGTTTCCATATTTTCAATTGATGCTAGGTATTATGCAGTAAATTAAGTTTAAAAAACCGCATATGCTTGATTTTTTTTCGAGCAATTGAAACTAAAATTTGGCATATAATTACAATTTCACTGAAAAATTTGAGGTATCAATTTTTTTACTTACGTCTTTGAATTGACAAGTTTTTACGTTTACATGTTTGTGATAGTATAGACAGGCATTCTATAAGCCTTTTGATAGATTTTATTCAAGATATGATAATCATTTGCCCTTTGAATGATAAATTTGAATTCTAAATGCTAATATACAGTTCTTTGTGTTTGTAGTTATTGCCTTCATTTATATTATAATTGCCAGACGTACAGAATTACTGAAGGAATTTTATTTAAATTGATGTATAGTCTTATTGTAAATACCTCATTCCAAATTTACACTGTCTAGTTACCGAATTCCTTTTATATTCTTAGGTATCGTGTTCACAGATAGATTCGATCGATAGAATACTTAATTCCAAAAACGTGCCTTTCTGATTCAAGGAGATCTGAATAGAGAAAATTCACCAACTGCTTTCGAGTTCGAATTTTTTCGCCGATTGAAATATTTTCTCTATACTCAGTATAATATAAAGTTAAAATATACATTGTAAATTTTTTATGTTTGGAAGTTTAAGATCCATCAGCAGATAATTATCTTTGAGTGTTTATCCGGTTCCTGAGTTATTCTTCACTAGCTTTAAGGGACATACAAGAGGTCATTGAGGATGTACTACATAATTGTGAATAATGGGTAAGGGAATGTGGGGCTATCTTTCATACATTCTTACCTCGCAACAAAGTAAGGACGTTTTGTATATTTCGAATAAATTTGAAAAGAAAAATGTGATAATGATATTTTTATTGAGTCAAAGTTAGAAAACAATTTTTCTCCCTTGACTCTTTAGCCATTAAACGAGACATTATTTGCGAACACGGCAATTCAAAATACATTTAAGTTGTTCTGATAAAATAGGAAATCTGATCTGCACAACAAATTTGTAGATTTTTAAAAAATCAAATTTGAAAGCAACCTTTTAAAAAGAAGTTTTTCCGTCTGTCTATCAGATTACGAAGGAGTTATGGTAACAGCAAAATGTAAAGAAATAGATGAACAAAATTTGATTCACAGATTTAGAATCTAAAGAGTCGGCGTCCTGGCATAGGAGTAGCATGTCTTTCCTGAGATCTGGGCATTTTGGTTTGACCATGGTTGTTCTTCTATGCTCTATCTATGAGGTGTGTGAATGTGCTACTTTCCATAAAAACGAATGATGCAAACGAATGTGACGCCTGAATTAGCTAAGTCGTACTCTTGGTCTTAATCGGCGCTACTGAAAAAACAACAGATGCTCACTCGGCTTAAATCATTGACAGATAACTGTCAGCGATTTAAAGGCAGATCCCTATCAATTTTTGAGCCAAAGTCGTCAAAAGGGTGACCATCATTTCATCACTCTTTAGTTTCACATATGTATAAACATGGTTATTCGAAAACCCAACTTGAAATTTTTTATGAATCTTGTGATTAAATTAAAATTTTTGTTTAGAGTTTCCATTTCCCACGGTTAAGAAAAGGAATTTAAATTATCTAATCAGCTTTTTTCACTCCATCATGAAGTTCAAACTCTTCTTGTTTTTTAGTTTTTACGATATAGAATAAAGTGGGTGATGACACATTTATTAAGAAGCAAGTGAGGAATTTTAAGAGAAACCACTCCTAATACCATATTCTAACGATAATAATAAGTTGATGTGACATTATCCAGAGCAAAGCACTCGTAAATTGCAACACCGTCATTTTCTTATTTCCCGTAAAGGTCAATCTCGTAGAATCTATTCATCAAAAATGCACGTCATAACCGCATGGTGCAGTTCCGAATCGATCACTTTGGCGGAAAACGATGATGAACAGAGTTATATTTATGAAGGTCTTTCTTCCTCCTCGCTCTGAAATTGACGTAATTTACGTTAAAGGAATAAACATTCCATTGTTGCGAATTTTGTTTCGAAGGCTTTTGAAAAAGTTATCTATTATTTATGTAGTTCAGAATAACTCTATACCTGTTTATATCTTTTTGTAACTTCTAATTTATTAATAACAAATTACATTTCTTTACGATTAAGTAATTGAAACTAGGCATAAAATCCTATTTCTAAATTAATTTTTGTCTGTTATTTCAAATGAGTAAATGAATCTTCTAAAAGAACACAAGCAGATTATTTTTAATAATAAATGGATGATTCTTGTGTATGTGTAAATAATTTTAGTGAGATAAATGTATTTTCTTAAATGCTTATTTTATGAAAATAAAAGGACGTTTAATACTCTAAATAATAAGCGTGAAATATTTTTTTTTTGCTTTGATAAGTTTTAATTCTTAACTAGTCAATTTAAAATGAGACAATCAGTCAAATATTGTGGCTGTTCTTCAGATAAATACAAACTTTTCTATAAATAGTTTTTTGGTAAAATATCTTGAATTATTTGATATTAAAATAATTCTTCCGCTTTGGAAAAGTATGGATAAATAAAATAAATACTAAAATAAAAAACTTGAATTATTGATTATATATTAAGTTATTTGACCAAAAAACTATTTATAGAAATGTTTGCATTTATCTAAAGAACAGCCACAATATTTAATTGATTGTCTCATTTTGAATTGACTAATTAAGAATTAAAAAATATAATATACTAGCTTTTACCCGCGACTTCGTATGCATGGAAATTTTGATGTGTATATGTAAAAACTGACAGTCTAAAATGTTATCAAAACCGTATGCATGCACAAATTTTCAACGTCCAAAATAAAAACAAATTATTCAAAAAGCGCGGGCAGATGTTTTCAGATTTGTTTTATTTTCTGTTCTGATGAAATTTGTCAGCAGATGATTTTAAACAGAAATAATAAATGAATACTAGAATTAGAAAAATAAAAACAAATGTTTCAAAAAGCCCAGACAGATTTTTTTGCCGGGAAAGTTAGTTTTTAATTAATAAAAATATTAACTATTCAATTAACCGGAATAAAAATTAGCCTATGTTCTTCTGTAGACTACAATCTATCTCTGTGCTAAATTTCATCCAATTTCCTTCAGCCGTTCTGGCGTGTTTGATGGACATCATCCATCCATCTATCATCCAAACTTTCACATTTACAATAGTAGTATATATTAAGTATTATTTTATTATTTATTCTATTTACCCATAGTATTCCAAAGTGAAAAGAGTTATTTTAATATCAAATATATTTTTATGGTTTTGGCAATAAATTGGAAACAGGTTAGAAACCAGCGTGAGTGATCTCTCCAGGAATTCCTCGTATAATCTGTAATAAACTTGCCATGCCAGAGAAGGCCTTATATGGCTTTGGTGTACAAAATTACAAAATATTATCTTTTGGCATGAATTTAACATTTTTACTAAATCTATCTTGTCATTTTGGGGGATTAAACCCTGCCATGCATTAATATTTTCCAAAGGTCGAATTTGTGTTTTAGGCACATTGTTCATTACCGATCAAAACAAAATTCGGCCCCAAAACTGTATTTGTTTCCGACCAAATTTGATATATTTAATTCATTGCGTTTTTGAACTATCTCGTTTTCTTATTTCTGAAGGTAAAGACTGACAGACAGTTAATTAATTCTCAAACGCAAAATTTGACATGCGTTTACACTACAGATGTTTGATCTGTGTACGAATTTCATCTATCTAGCTCTTTTCATTTTGTGATTACCATGTTAAGGTACTTACATATTAGACCGTCAATGCCAATGGTCACTAACGTTTTAGTAACTCTTTGGCGACGGATTCAAGTTTGGCGATAAACCGTCGATGCCAAAGAAACAAACAAAATGGCGGATGGCAGTTAAGGTTTGAACAATTTTTTAAATAATGTCTGTTTAGTAACTGACTGGCGACGCCTTCAAATTTAGCGATAAAGCTCGAAGGTCTAATAAGTAATTACCCATGTAAATTTATATTCGAGCCACCGACATATAAACTCAAAAATTGGTAGTGTAAAGATATTGGTGTAAAGACAGCATACCAAGTTACAACCATCCAGCTCAAAGCGGTTTAAAGTTATATTAGTCAAAGACAGATAGACAGAGACTTTTTAAAATGCATTTTTCAACTCAGGGTGGTTTAAAATGTCGAGATTTGTCAAAACATCGAATTCGAATTTTTAGACTAGAACTATACTTCCTCTATTCTACGTATACGAGAAAGTAAAAATAAAGATACTTTCTGAATAAAAGAACAAAAAAGAATTTGTATATTTACTTTCTCGTTTATATAACAACCATTCCAAACCCCTGCAAGTATTGTCTTAAGTTTATTTAGGCAGTTTCGTAAACATGAAGTGGAAGTCAAATCGCAACCCCTGAGGGTATTTTTTTTAAACCTTTGCCGAGCTATCAACGTGAAACTTATTATAAACTATTTAGAAATATTGATCAGCATTTGGTATATGAGGCTGGTTATAATTCTAAGGTACAAAATTTGACAGAATTGTATTGGTATCAAAAACTCTGAACATAATTACACAAATGCACATGACAAAAACAATCGTATACAAACAAGAAGATATTAAAAGCAGAAATTTTTGATTTTTTTTTTTTTTTGAAAATTTGAGATTTTGGAAAAAATAAGTTGAACACTAACATTCAAAAATCAAATAACTAGAAAAGCGATATTTATCATGCAACCTTTACGATCAAGATGTGGATTTCCATCCCAATTTGGATGGAAACTGCCCAGGGCGAAATCTGTTAGTCCGTTCGTTGGAGAATGAAATTGGGAAAATTGCTTCATTATGAGAATCGTAGATTTACATCAATTTATCGAGTGAGTCTGCCAACGAGTTATTTATATATTTATATGTAGATGAAACCGGAAGCTCACAAATAGAGGATGAATTTGAAGTCACTATTATAAAATCAAAATCTTGCCCTATTCAAAATAGAATGATCTGAATGCAATTTGTACGGTTAAATAACAGATTTGTGTTAAAATGCCAAAGTGAACAAGTTCGAAATGGCCATGCAATTATCGTCACTAAAAGAAAAAGGTAAGCACAAGATGCACCATGACAATGAGAAATTGTAAAATGAATGCCCCATTAACTTTTGAAAAGTATATCTATTAACGCCGGCGTCCTGGCACAGATGTAGCGCGTCTTCCTCGTGTTCTGGGTGACCCAGGTTCGAGTTACGGTTTAGGAATGGTTGTTTTTCTGTGTTCTATCTGTGAGATGAATGGATGTGCCCCCCCCTGTAAAAAGGGGCTGTGCAAGCAAATGTGATGAATGCGTAGTTAAGTCGTACTCTTTGATCTAATTGGCGCTACTTCAAAAAAATAAGAGACGCTTCTTTCGGCTTAAATCTGCTGCTGTATCAGCAGGGGCTTGTCCATAGGCAAGTGCCATAAGTAACAACAACATATTTATTAACTCTGAAGAATATATCACTATTTGTCCAAAGGCAAATTTAGTCAATTTGCCGAACTAGAAAAGACACATTAATATCTTCATTTAATAAACTATCCTATTTCATCACATTTTAAGATTTTAATGATTTATTTTAGGTTAATTTAATGGTTTAGGATAGTTTTTAATGCTTGAAAATATAAATACTCTTTTTTATTATTATATTCTTATTTCTGATTTTTTATAATTTTTTAGACGGGTACATTTTATAGCATCAAAATATTAAGTGAAATTAGAAATTTGACGAAGATCTGATATTAGTTTTTCATTGAAGCATTTGCATTTTTTAC
>JAOUZG010033216.1:13933-25947 GCA_026289955.1 Argiope argentata
GAGGAAGTTAAAGAAGAAATCCTCCCCCTGTCCTTAATTTTATTAAAGAAACTTAGCGATTTATCTATCACATATGATAGATTTGCTTTAGAGGGTATTGATATATCGATTTTGTTTTTGACTTTTATATTACCAATACTATATATTATCTCTAAAAATTTAAAAATAAAAATCTTAGGACAAATTGCAAAGAAAAAAAATTCAATCCAAGCTTTTAAATTCTTTGTTTAAAGTTACAAAAATATTCTAGCTAATTGTTTACAGTCATTTTAATTCTGAACCACAATTTCAGTTCAATGAAATAAAAATAATAAAAGCGAAAACATTTAATACAATTTAAATGTAATAAAATAAATTTGTAAACAATTTTTTATTGTTTTAAAAGAATAATAATGATATAAGGTATAAATTAAAGGAATATCGTTAAAAATAATTATTAATTTGGTAGTTTCATAAAATTTACACAAGAAAACTTTCCCAACTTTGTTATGCATTAATTCGAAGTATTCAGGCATCAATTACAATGATATAATTTCAATTTAGCACTTGTACGTGATTCCATACATACTAATTAGGATCTACTATCGGAGGAAGGATCATACACATATTCAAATCTTCACTCAGAATAGAGAAGATATAGCTAAATCGATAAATTCACATTCGAGGAGATTCTAGAAAGCTCTTCAAGTATTTTTTGGCTCTAAAAATATAGTTATTTCCATTAAGCGCAACGCTTAGTCTGCATGTCTCGCTTGTCTAATGAAGTATTCACTTCGTTGAGTTTAATATAAGCTGTATGCTAATGATATCTCTTCGTTGAAGATCCCAATAACTAATAATGAGATGAATAAAAAAGGGATTTTTATATGAAAAACTATCATGTAACCAACAGGCGTTGTCTTTCCTATACTCTTTAATAAAATTGCCAAACCAGAGAACGTCTTAATCGGTATTGGCGTACAATAATAACGAAAAATTAACTTTTGGCTTAAATTTAGCATTTTATGGAATCTATGATCTATGAATTTTGAAGAATCTATGATTTTTGGAGAGTTATTTGGCAATTAATCCCTTACATGCCTTAATAGTATCCAAAAATCAAATTTGTGTTTTAGGCACATTTTCTCAACCGATTGAAATAAAAATTTGACAAAATTGACAAAATTGAAATAAAATTGACAAAAAACCTACATTTGAATCATAAAATCCTATTCCAAATTTGATATATTTAAATAATTACGTTTGAATTATCGAAATTATCTGTTTTTGATAGTACAGTCCTGACTTTGTCGGTTGTGCATCAAAATCTAACAGGCTTCTTTCTGCATTATAGATGTTAAATTTGGGTACTGAATTTAATCAATATAGCTCTCGCCATTTTGTAATTATCATTTTAACTTATATTAGAACAGCCGAGGCTTCTTCTGAATCTATTTTAAATAAATTTGATAGAAAGATGCAAATGTGGTGTTAAGATCGTATACCAAATGTCAAGCGTCGAGTCCAAACCGTTTTGGAGGTTTTTTTAGTCAAACACAGATAGATATTTTTTTAAATGTGTATTTCGAATTCGGGAGAATCAAAAACGTAAAGATATATCAAAATATCAAGTTCGAATCTTTTGAGAATTACTATACCTTCTCTATAGTACGTACACGAAAAAGTAAAAACAAGAAGCTTTAGCTAAGAACTCGTGCTTAAATGGTTCATTATATTATTCGTTGGGAAAATTCAAATAACAGCATTAAATGTATTCGCGAAACAGACGCATTGTAACAATTAATTATTAATAATATAACTATGATGATGAATTTAATTTATTTTGTTTATCTAAATTCCTAACATTCATCCAAAAACATATATTTTTGACTTGAGAAGAATTTATTTACAAACGATACAAGCTATTTGAAAATTTTCTATTTGAGGCATCACATTTTTTTTAAAAAATTTATCACAATATTTTAACAAAAAATATAAAAGACTTTTTCCAAATTGATTTTTTGGTTTTTGCTAATTTTTAAAAGCAACAAATTTGCAATTTTTATCCTGGTTCAGAGGCATGGATTCTTAAACTGACAAGATTAAAAAAACTTATGTAACGGTGAAAAGGAATTTTAAAATCAGAAATTTATCGAGAAGCTTTTAAATAACTCCAACTTTCCACGCCATTCGCCGCCAATTTTCGATGCCAAATTACCAATCACGTAGAAATACGATGGTAAAAAAGAAACTCCATACCATTTTGGAGTCTCTTGCAGCAAGGAATAACAAGAAAAAATAGGGAGACAACCAAAGAGCAAAAAACAAAATGGAGGAAAAAAACACAGACATAAAAAGTAAGAATCAACTAGTTCTCCAAAACGTCATGAATTTCCGCCGATTCTTCCCCTCCCCCCTCCTCCCCAAAGAAAAGAAAGAAAATGGAGCCAAGAAAGGAGTAACTTATACCTCTCAGCTCAGGAGTCAATAGAAAAAGACTCATTTTTGCCCATCAAATCTGTTTTTGAAACCCGGTCGCCCGATTTTCGGAAGTTGGCGATGAAACTTATTTTAGGCGTCTTTTTTCTTCTTCTTTATCATTGTTATTTGTTGATATTTTTGTACTCTTTTCTGTATTTGCAGGTTAGAGGTAAGAGTACAATGTTCTTTTTCTTCTTTTTGTGCAGACGGAGCTACTGGCTACCGGTTTTGTCGGAGGCAATTTCTGGAGCTTGGTTTATTATCCGTTAATACTTAGGAAGGGTAGTGGCGGATTTTATGTTAGTTAGATTCCCAACGCCACTGGGCTGAAAGGATGCGGGCAAGTCAATGAAATATTAATAGTTTTGCTGTCAAATAAAGTAATTTGATGGAAATAAAATACTTTTAGTTATAAAATGTGAGAAATTTTAAATTAAAATCCTTAAATAAAGAAAAATTATAACACGTTGGAATATTAATAGGTAATTAATTGATTCATATAAAATTCTATTTTTAAATTCGTTATAAAGTTTTTATTTAATCATAATTTATCATAATTAAAAGCTTTTAATTGTTTGTAAGAGAATCATTAACTAGTAATTAAGGTTTTTTTTAAATGATCATTTCAGCATTTTATTCCTAATATAAATATAAAAAAATATTAAGACCACATTATCAAAAAGTTATTAAAATCAAAATAGTAAAATGAAATAAATCATTAGCATGTCGATTAAATTGAAAATTTGTAAAAATCTTAAACTAAACCGACCATTTTATTAAAACAGAAAGTCTGATAATAATCATTGAATTCAGCTGCAATATACTTAGCAATGTTGAGGCAGGAATATTTTTTTTTAGAAATTTGAGGTAAAAATAGATAACCCTAATAAAATTTTCAATTAATTTAAATTCGGATGTTTGAATGTATTTTCAAATAGTTTATTCCTCATTTCATTTAACAAAAGAATTTGATTTCATATTCAGATTTCAATTTTTAAAACTTCCATTAATATTTTAAAAATGAAATACACACCCTTAATGTTTATAAAGTATTAAAAAATTAATCTAAAAAGTAAGTTAGACATCATGTTTCTTTTATTTATATTTCTTTTATTTGAATTTCCCGCCTCATGCATATTATTTAAGTTAATTTCCTGAACTTGAGACTGATTTGAGGAACACACAGATTCAAAATGAAAGATTCTTTGAAATCAAAATAATTGAAAAAAAATTATGTGTGCAATTTTCCTTTTTGGGTTACGGTCTTGTTCTAAGGATCTAAGGTATTAAATATTTAAAATTCACAACATTGCAGTCTTGAACGATGGGGAAGGGGGAGTGATAATTCCAATTGTGTTGAGAAAAAAATCCAATTGAAAGTTTTTATTAGAATATAAGAATAAATATTGATGGACTAATGAACATTAATTAGTGGTGGATTTCAGACTAAGCTGCTTCCTAGGACCGCAAAGGAAGGAGGGGAAAGCAATCCAACTTAAACAATTTATCAGCCTAGTAAAAAAGAGGCCAAATAAAAAAATAAAATAAAACAAGTACAAAAATAAATATAGATTTTGTGTAATAAAATAAAAATGAAATATTCTCTAAAAATACTAAAATAAAAAAACAAAAAATTCTGTTCAATAAAAAAAAATTCTTTAAAAGTACCTCTCCCCACAAAAAAATAAGTTCAGGGAATTAAAAACACATAATAATTACTAAAAGGAAAAAAATACAATAAAACATTCTTTTAATTAAAAAATAAACATCAAACAAACAAGCAAAAACATCTGTGAATTAAAAAACACATAATAATAACGAAAATAAAAATAATTAAAAATTCCGTTAATTAAAAATAATAAACATCAAACAAACAAACAAAAACATCTGTGAATCAAAAACACATAATAATTACTAAAATAAAATAAATCCTGTTAATTAAAGCAAATTAAATAAAAATATATCTAAAAGTACCCCCCCCCCCCCCAAAAAAAAAAAATAACAAGTTCTGTGAACTAAAAACATAAAATCAACTGATCATTTTATCAAGAATAATTGAATTGGTTTCTGTCAGTTTTATTTCTTAGACTTGATTATTAGATTACATGCAACGAATCTACAAAATATATAGTGGATAAACGTGATTGACGCAAACTCATGAGTCCGATTAAGTGCTTTAACTCAAAGCAGACGGCGTTAAGCATAAAATGGCGTCTGCCCACCAAGCCATTCATCGGTTGATATGATTTATCAGACACGACACATGTCCATGGTTGGCAGCATTTTGGAAATCGAATTTTATCTATCTTGAAGTTAATTAACTTTTCTGCCATGTAATAATTCTACAATATTTTCAATATCCCAAGAACTATAGTATAAATTTACTTATTTAATTGTTTAATTAATCATATTTATTTCGCTTTTTGTTGTTTACGTTTGATAGGAATTGCTATTTTATAAAGTTCAGTTTTTCCCCAAGTCTATCTTGCCTGATAAATAGATGGTGGAATAGTTTGAGTTATTGCCCCTTTTTGCATCGTCGCTAAAGTGACTCATTCAATGGAAACGATTAAAATGAATCAAAATATACTTGAACTTGCACACACTTGGTGCTTGGCCATTCAAGAAATGATGTTCTGGCATGATACATTGGAACATGCATAGCAGATTTCATTTTAATCTTTTTTATTGTTATAACGAATACTTGCAGCTCACTGGGATTTTAAAGCGAAAAATCACCAAATAATGTAGAATTCCATCAAATTACTTTGGCGATAAGTGGTATAATTTGCAAGTCTTAATGACAGGTGACTTGATGACAGTAACTTAGTTAATGCTACTAATTACATGGATTAATCACGCGTTTTCTTTGGGCAATTAACAGAAAGAATGTGAGAAACTTATAAAATAAATAAAACAAATACACATATATGTGGTTGAAGCCGAAATTTTATTTTTTGAGTGAACCAACTATTACAAATTTTGACTATTGCAAGAAAAACTACATTTTTTTACAGGAAGTAACTATGCAGAATCTTTTCTTTGATGTTCTTTGAAGCAAGTACCAGAGATGTCGTCGCCGAGTCAGAAGATGAAGTAAGATTCAGTCTTCCTCACAGACCACTAGATGTTCAACCAGAAGATGTTCCAGAGCTAAGCCGCTACAGTTTACGATATCAGTTCATTCAATTTTATCAACATCCGACGCCAGTCTTGGATGTCCTTTCGTTCTTCAAATTAGATGTCCACCAGAGGTTCTACAAAATAGTCAAAGTCCGGGATTCCTCATAGAGGTAATAGTCAAAATCGGTTAGGCCTTAAAGTGCAGGCTTCAATGTCATAGTCCTAGGAGCCTTCATGAGGCTTTATACAGTCACAGTTGGAAAAGTATCTTCACAATATCAGAAGGAGCTAATTATCTTCATATAAAAATAAAGTCTGCAGTGATAATACATATACAAACAAAATAATAAAAATAAATTCTATATACAATATTTACACGAGTATTTACAAAGCACTCATAAAATGACGAGGAGATACGAAAGTGGGTTGACTTGTAGACGATTTCCCACTGGCTTTTTTTTTCGTTGCTTAGGAAATCTCAATATACTAAGAATACTTGAAAATACTATTGCACGAAGTAAGCAGATTATTTTACAAATTCTATTCAGTTATTTTTCGGTGGTTTTAATTGTAACTGTCTCTTTATATTGGCGTTTCAAATATTCCAAAACCTTTATCTTATGCAATGGAGTCTGAGCTATTTGTCCAGAAAAGGTGTTTTGTTTCAGTACAGTTGGTAGATATATTGCAAATAGGGCACTGATATTTGCCGGAAAATCATCATAATCATTTCAGTATCAATGTTCAGTTTGAGTAAATGATGATTCGCAAGATATTTGAAAAGAAGCAATATATATTCGGATGCAGCTCTCGTTTCGTGAGTCGTCGTCGATACGTCCTTCACCTCGATAATCTCAATATATTCAATTCCGGTCTGCAAAGCTGCGTCCAGACTCTCTTTGCGTTTAGTCCAAGTTGCTCAAGAGCATGATGAAAAGCACTTACGGAAAGAGGTGGAGACAGTACCAAAAGTTAAAGTTGCAGAATATTTCGAACAAGCTCCACAACCAGGAGAGCAAAACGCAAACAGTAATTGCTACCTCCTTCGTCATTTTGAATAACAGTTTTTTAAACCACAAACAATTTGAAAAATCAAACGCCGATTCGCACACAAAATAAAGCTCACCGTATCTCAAGAGAAGCAAGCAAATAATGAATTCAGCCCATTATTATTCACATACTTACATCTTTGAAGTATTGTTACAACCATTGATTGTTATTTAGCTATTGTTGCACTCTATTGAAATAAGTAAGAAATAGTGTTTAAACATTATTATTCAAAGTAACAATTAAAATTCCTCTATTAAGAATTATTGGGAATGTAATATTATTGCAATAGAGGGGGGCGAGTATTTGATTTTTTGAAATGCTGCTTTTAATTTTTTTTAAAAAAATTTGCTTCTTTTTTGCATTTAATATATAAACACAACAAAATAACTTTTATCCTCCCTCAACAAAGTCCTTTTATCTGATTTTTTCCATGTTTCACACTAGAAACGTCCGATTCATCAGAAGTAAATATTTTTAAAATTCTATCTTAATCCAAAACAGTTTTTGGGTTAAATAACAAGTGCATGATATACGAAAAGCAAACGAATAAAGTTTAAATTTGTAATGAAACATCTAATCTCGATTTAATAATGTTTTAGGTAAAACTTTTATAACTAACTAGAGATCTTTAAAGGCCAGCTCTTCAATAACCATGTTAATAATATTAATTAATCGGTTTATGTTAAATGACTTTATCGATCTACGTTATCAGACCAAATCAAAGATCTATTTGCACAAAAAATGTTATTTCTTATTGGATAGCTATGCATGCAAAGTGAAAAATCCGTTAAAAATATCTGAAATGGTTCCTAAAAATTTTATTTTGCGATGTATCTCAAAAAATAGAAAGTAAATGGGGATTAACAACCATTGATGACTCATTTAAATTTCAAGATTTTTTTAATGAATAAAAAAATAGACAATTGACCTTTAGGTAATGACAAGAGAATTTTGTAGTGGTTTTCATCGGTAAAGAATAAAATAAAATTGTAGGAATCCGTCGTTGCTTTATTTTGTGATCGGAATAGAAAATGGAAGGCAGATAGGAGCTGACAGCCATTCATAACTCATTTAAAAATCTTAAGTTTTAAAAGAGAATAAAAATAGACGAATCAGTACTGCGGTAATATTTGTAAATTTTGTAGCGACCTTCTTTCACAGATAAAAGAGTAAAATTGCCGGATTCGATATTCAAAGTTCTCTTTCTATTTGTGTGTATAATAATATTTTATAATCTCATTCAATGTTCATTAATTTACTAATTTTTATTATCATGTCAGAACATGATATTGTTTTAGAAATGAGGTTTTATGGCCTCAACAAAAAGCCGTAGAGGGAAGATAAAAATTTTATTATCTTCACGAGCATCTCAAAAAAATCAGCTTGTAATAACGCGTTACCATTGCATCTACAAAAGCTCTGATTAAAAAAAATAAATTAATGACTACCGGAAATTAAACCTAGAAAAATGTCATTTTTAGCACGTGAACGTTTGAAATGAAATAAATAGGAAATGTGATATTTTTTAAAACAATAAATGAGAAACAAAGTTTTCTGGATCGTTTGAAATACTAAAGTATCTCATTCAATGAAACAATTCAAATGAATAGAAATATAATTTAACTTGCACGAGCACGTGGTGCTTGACCGTTCAAGAAATGATGTTCTGACATGACACATTGAAATATGCATAGCAGATTTCATTTTAATCTGTTTATAATTGTTTTCATTTGGGAATTAAAATAATTAGTAAGTTTTTAACGCAAACTATCCAAAAAACTTTGTCTCGAATCTACTGTATAGAAAAATCACATTTCCTATTTATTTCATTTCATATAATCACGTGCTCAGAATGATACTATTCTATGTTTTATTTGCTGTAGTCATTAACTTATTTTTTTAAATTAGCGCTTTTGTAGATGGGAGGACATAACGTTATTAAAAGCTGATTTTTTTAGATGCTTGTGCAGATAATAAAATTTTTATTTTCGCCGACAGATTTTTGTTGACGCTGCAAACCTTATCCCGAAAGCAACATCATGTTCTGACACGATAAAAATGGCGCTTCTTCTCTTTAACCTAAATTAATTCACAGATAACCAGTTCGAATATTCGAATATATACATATTTTAAAGTAAATAATTAGGAAACTGAGAGAAAAGTGAGAAGTTAAATTTTATTCAAATGAAGTTATAGAGATTTAGAATAAATATCGCTTACAGATATTCTGTTTTAAAGAAAAAGCATAAGGTAACACGTAACTTCTATTAGAATTAAAAATACATAAAATTGGTTTATTTATAAATCAAATGAAAGTGATTGCAACTGCTTTTTTTTGTCTGAAAGTCTCTTTGTAAAGGACAAAACACCAAATAACCAAAACCTTTTTGTCACGTAACTACATTCATTTCCTGCCGATGATTCAATAAGATTGAGAAGAATCGAGGTAATAGCGCGTATCTGATTGAATTCACTCGATTCCACCGGATTGTACAGAAGACAGTTGGCTTGTTTGTGCAACTCCGACTATTTGGATGAAGCCAATGTAGATACGTATCTCAGCTTCAGAACTTTTCCTCAGCAATCAGAAAAGTTATTGAAAAGAAAGAAGACATGGGGTAGTAAAAATTAAAACATATTTTTTAATAAAATCAAAAGCTTTGAAAAATAAATATTATAAATTTATCATATTATATTGAAATAACTTGATTAATTTCGGTAAATTATTTATTTATATAATTTTATTACTCTTTACATTAAAACTTGAATTTTTAATAAGGTCGAAGTTTGCAAAATAATGTGTCGGATATAGATCTGACATTTTTATCACCTCGTTTTGTCTATGTATAACATATTTAAATATAATTGCAGAAATTCAGCCCAAATAAAAAAAGGGAAATATTTAAATATAACTGAAGAAATTCAGCCCTAATAAAAAAAAGAGAAATATTTAAATATAATTTCAGAAATTCAACCCAAATAAAAAAAATGCAAAAACAAAAATGTGAAGGATATGGATCTGACATTTTTTATCAGATCGCTCTGTCTATGTATAACATATATTTAAATATAATTGCAGAAACTAAACTCAAATAAAAAAGAGATTTTTTTTTTCAAATATGCATTTTTAATTTCTCGTATTCTCAGTATAAAAAACTATAGCAATCATCAAAAAATTCGACCTCAAAATTCTGACGAATTTCCTCGTTTTAGATCTCCCGTAATTAAAAAAAACCTATTTTTGAAAAATGTATGTCTATTCGTTTTTGACAAAAGTAACTCAAAACACACACACACACACACCTTGATCTACATGGCTGAAATTTTGTATACTATCTTCATAAATTTCTATCAATTCTTGGGTCTAATCTAATTTTCGGAAGTATGTCTGGTTATTAGATAATTGTTTTACACGATAAATACAAAACGAAGAGTTAGATAGATAAAATTCTATACACAGTAATAATACCTATAGTTTAGATACCTATTAAATGTTGAACCAAATCCAAAAAGAAATTGATTGTCTGTTGGTCTATAATTTACGAAATAAGTAAACACAATAATTAAAAAACGTAATGACTTTGACATATAAAATTTAGTATGGACTGCAAATGTAATTTTGAGTCAAAATTTTTATTTTAATAAGGCGGAAAAAACACGACTTAAACGCAAATTCGATTTTCGAATACTATTGACCTCATGACACGGATTAACTGTCAAATAACTCGCCAAGGATGACTCGATAGATTCAGAGAAAATTCTAGCTTCATCTGAAAGTCTAATATTTTGTAACTATTGTACACCAATGCTATGCAAGGTGTGCTCTGGGATGACTCCTGTATTAGAGAATTTGCGAGAAATTTTAAGGGGATCACCTCTCAATGGTTTTAAAAATTATTCCTGATTAATTCATGGTATTCTAATTTTTGACAATTATATTATTGTTCTTTTCAATACCAACAACCTTTTAATTTAATCCTTTTTTTCACTTTTTGAAAATTAAACACGAAAATTCATGAACTTCCAAATTCTATTCTTGCAAGTCATCCTTATATATCCAAGTGATAATTTAGAGGCTTATTCTGGATAGGTAACTCAAGCCCCTCGTTAAACTAGTTAACTAGAACAAATAGTTAAGAACCACATGATGATGATGACGTGCCTGCTTTATAACGAAAGAAGGGGTGCAATAGCTTCTGAGAGTATGGACCTTTGAGCACCTGAGAGTAGAAGCCTGACTTCTAGCTCGCGTGAAGATGACACACTTAACACATTCTCTTGCAAAGCCCCTTTTTACGGGGGGGAACAGTCACTCATCTCAGAGATAGAACACAGAAGAACAGCAACGGTAAGAACCACTTTTCTTATGGTTAATAACAAACTAATAATAAAAGTCATTTATCAATATGATTTATATAATTATTCTGATGCCGTTTTCTTCTAAAAGAAATAAACTATATGTGAATATTAAAAAAGTGTCTATGATAATTATAAATAAGATTATGTATTTACATTTCATTCTTATCTTCTTTTAATGAATTTATTCGGAAAGTACGCTCTTGGAATATTTTGAATCAAATATTGAAAATTCGAAACTAAGTTATTAAGAATTACAATATAAAAATGGTACTTTATTATATTATCTTCGCATTTTGTAGATGTAATCTTATCTCTGTGGTTTTCAGACAGAGTTTTAGAATCAAGATTTGATACTATTGCCAAAGATTAACCTCAGAAACAAGACTGGTATCCATTAAACATGGGGCAAAGCGATCAAATATCTTCTAACTGGAGTGTAGTTGCGGTTGGGAAGAGGAGTGGGTAGATAAAATGTAACTATAATCCTGGTTCCTCATCCAAACTAATTTTGGAGCAACTTAAAATGAAATATTTGATTCACAAAATCCAATATGCAAGAAAGCTTAGTTAAAAAGTGGTTTAAAACGCACAGTGATTTAAAATTAAATCAACCTCTTTTATAAACAAGTAATATAAATTTTTTAACAATCAATTCGTATTTAGGTTAACAAAGAATGATTTTATTCTATTTATGTTTTATTAAATAATTACAATTAATATAAATAATTTATCAAAAAATTATTGATTTTATCAAGAATTGAACTCGCATACTTCACCTTCACGTGAAAAATACTGAAATCCTCGCGTTTTACCGATTGAGCTACTGCCTGCTGACTTTAATTTTCATTACAAATTGCTAAAATTCTATTTAAATTATAAAAAAATTTATTCAATTTTATTAATGAATTAATATTTGAAAAAAAAATATATATTAACAGCAAATATTTTATCTACTACAAGTTTTAAAAAATATGTTTGCACTTGAATGGATGAATATAAATATATATTTTATTAACGATTGG